>JBBPBX010008259.1:50796-63014 GCA_038048925.1 Garcialebias charrua | reverse complement strand
TTGTTAAATAATTAAATTACCAATACATATGTCTACATTCTCAAAATTCCAATCATCTAATCCAGTAAACATCAAATGAGTCAATAGCAAGAAAGCAGAGAAGATTTAGGATGTTATTGGTGCAACCCACATACTGTACTTAGCTGCTCAACCAAAGAACATTTTAACAATCGTGGCACCATTTACATTAAAATAAACAGGTTTTCCCAACTACGTAAAAATTGTTGTCAAGAAGCATTGTTAAGATAAAGAAGTATTTTACCAAATTTCCTTAATTTTGTCCTATTTTTACACCCAATAACAGTTTTCTGGAAGTTTCATTAAAATTCTTCCAATGTTTCATAAGATATTTTGCCAACAAAGCTGACTCCAATAATATTTAGCAAGATTTAAATTAAAAACTGGAGGTTATGCACCATAACCAATGTTCCCTGAAGGAAGGGAACAAGGTGCAACATATGATATGGGAATTGCGCCCCCGCGCGGTTCACCTGAAACATTACAATCACGCCTTATAAGGCAAGTGAGCGTCAGCGTCACCAGGGGGCCCCGCCCCCCGGTATAAAAGACGGTGACGCCTCACGTTCGGTCTCCACACGCACTTCACCGAGCTTGGGCATTGGAGGGGCAAACATGTGTTGCACCTTGTTCCCTTCCTTCAGGGAACATTGGTTATGGTGCATAACCTCCAGTTCCCTATCAGTCAGTCCACTGCGGTACAACATGTGATATGGGAACATACAATCACGCCCTGGAAATGCATGCTTTTTAGAACTTTAGCCTTAAAGAGACAGGCGTTAACATGTTTAATTCTCCTTTGTGGAGAGCACAGCCTGTGTGACATCACGTGTTGTAACATCCAGGCTGTAGTGTTTAATAAACGTGTTTGCCCAATTAGCAGCTGCACAGATGTCTGCTACTGAAACACCTCTAAACAGGGCCCAGGAAGTGGCAGACCTCGAGTTGAGTGAGCATGTACCCCACTGGGTACTTGCTGACCTTTGCTGCTGTATGCTCTAGAAATGGCCTCTGTCACCCAGTGGGAGAGGCGCTGTTTTGACAAGGCTCTGCCTGCTACAGGCTTAGCAAAGCATATGAACAGCTGGTTTGTTTTACGCCAACTGCTGGTTCTCTCCATATAAGTGCTCAGGGCCCGCACAGGGCAGAGCACCTTTAAACGCCTCTGTTCTGCATTCAGAACAGGAGAAGGAGGAAAAGCAGACAGTTCAAAGCCCAGACATTTGTAATTTAAAGTTGGGACTTTTGGCACATATGCAGGGTTTGGACGTAGGGTGACCTTTGACCCATCCTGAGCAAACTGAGTGCACAGGTGATGGACTGACAGTGAATGCAGGTCACCTACATGTTTCGCCGAGCACAGAGCTAAGAGCAGGGTGGTCTAATGCCTCTTTTCCACCGCTCGGCTCGGCTCGGGTTGGATCGGCTCAGATCGGCTCAGTTCGGGTCGGGTCACATCTAAGTTCTGTTTCCACAGCTTTTTTGTACCCCTTCTGTGGGCGGGGTCCAGAATCCTACTCGTCTTACCACATGGTGGCAGTAGTGTTCCCTCAAGCTATTTACTACAGTACTAGCCACCACTAGAAGAAGAACACAATAAAGACTTTGTATCACATATTATCAATTATATCAAAAACCACATAGCTGATATTTTTCAAAAAAATATAGTGTGATCACAACATGTTCATATACTGACTGTATCCTGTTGGAGTTATTTGAAATAAAATTCAATGTTTTATAGACATAAATGTGTCAAGCTACCTCCATTATTTTTCTCCCTTGTACTTTGTATCACATATCATCAATTATATCAAAAACCACATGGCTGATATTTTTCAAAAAAATATAGTGTGATCACAACATGTTCATATACTGACTGTATCCTGTTGGAGTTATTTGAAATAAATTTCAATGTTTTATAGACATAAATGTGTCAAGCTACCTCCATTATTTTTCTCCCTTGTACTTTGTATCACATATCATCAATTATATCAAAAACCACATGGCTGATATTTTTCAAAAAAATATAGTGTGATCACAACATGTTCATATACTGACTGTATCCTGTTGGAGTTATTTGAAATAAAATTCGAATTTTTATAATTTATTTTCGTTGTGCAAGCACAGGTTTGGAAGAAGTCAAAGCGAACCTACTTTAAATGCAGCAGATTTGACCACTACGTGACAATATTAAAGCGTGGTTGAGCTCAGGAGCCCTCGTACTATAAAGTCAGCTATGAAATATATTTTATATCTGTTCATTGAGCTACATTTTAAAGACATAAAGCCGCCCGCGTTGCTCGTGGCGATCCTACTTTTTAAAATCCTGCAGTTTTGAGCAGTACGTGATTTTATTAAGGACAAGTTCAGCTGAAGACCCATCTTTGCTATAATTTTAAAAACAAATAATTGTTTTTACCGTGTTTATCATGTAAAGTCCTGCCGTGATCGCTTCCCTCGCTTCCGTGAAAACAGCTCGAGTCTCCTCCTTCCTCCTTCCGGAGCGGGTGAGCACGACTCAGTACCCCTCTGAAACCAGCCCAAAAATCTCAAGAAATCTAGCGCGGCGCAGCACGGAATATCCGGTGGGGAAGGCGTGAAGGGGGTCTCTGCGACGCACATATGACGTAATATCCGACCCGTGCCGACCGGTGGAAAAGGGGCATTATAAGACAGCAAATCAATCTTAATACTCTGTAGTGGCTCGAATGGTGGTCCACAGAGTGCGTCCAGCATGAGAGACAGATCCCACTGTGGGGCTAAAACTCTGCTTGGAGGCCTCTATCTCAGCACGCCCTTCATGAACCAGATCATGAGAGGGTGGACACCGGGTGATTTACCCTCCCATCCCTCGTGGCACGCTGAAACAGCGGATAAAACGACTTTAATAGTGGAAAAGGAGCGGCCCTTCTCCAGTAGGTCTTGCAAAAAAGTGAGAAGCTGTGCTATATTGCAGGAATATGGGGTAATATTCCTCTCTAGACACTAGATCTCAAAAATACGTCATTTACGTGCATAAAGCGTTTTTGTTGACTCTGCACAAGCACCCTGTACTGTGTTTAACACATTACTGGGCAGGTCAGAGGGTAACAGCCGACTCCATTCAGGGACCAGGCCCATAATTCCCAAAGGCCCGGGCAAGGGTGCCATACCTGCCCGTGGGCCTGTGTCAGGAGGTCTCTGTGTGCAGGCAGCTGCCATGTGTTCCTGCTAAAAGTGAAATCACTTCTGTAAATCAGGCTTTCTTTGAATCAATGAGAGGGCCCCTCTGCGCACACGCACCAGTGTCGCTTGGATCAAAGCGACAGGTGGGAATGCATAATACAGGCTTGTTGCTGGCCAATAGTGTGCAAACGCTTTGAGCCCCAGTGGTGCGTCCACGTCCCGTATGGAGTGAAATGTAGCAAGGTGGGCGTTGTCCTTGGATGCAAAGAGATCTATGTCTGATTTCCCGTATCGTGTCCATATCTGGTCCACGATACATGGGTAAAGACTCCACTCCGAGGGGAGGGGTTTGCCTCTTGAGAGAGCGTCTGCCCCGTAGTTCAGTTTCCCCGACAGGTGTGTCGCTCTGAGTGACAGCACTCGTGAGCTGCACCATTTCAATAGTTTCTGGGTCAGGGTATCAAGGAATCGCTGGAGTTCATCTGTGCAGATTTAAAAGACATGTGGAACACTGTGAGAAGAATATTAACGACTGCCAGAAAATCTGCAATGTGCATGAGAGTCGTATTTCATAGCTGGAAGCTTATTCACATTGCTAGAACCTGAGGCTCCTCAGCCTGGAGAAAAAAGAAAATCAGGATGTAAGGAAAGATGTCATCAAAATCTGCCAAGCCTTGCTTCCAGATATGAAGGAGGAATCTTCAAGTTCGATCGATGTTGTACATCGCCTTGGACCGAAGAAAGCTAGCATACATTCCAGAGGTGTCATCATTCGCTTTGCCCTTCACTCCTATTGTGATGCTGTTTTGCGTTCCGCTAAGCATTCCTTCTTCCTGCAAGACAACAAACTGAACATTGCTGAAGATCTGTCTGCTAAGGATCAAGAAAGAAGGAGAAAGCTTTGGCCCGCAGTGGAAAAAGCAAGAAATGAAAATAAAGCCTCCAGTATAGCTCTGCGTTGGGCTGAGCGCCGCTCGACGCGCGCGTGCTATGCGCAGGCAGTTCACATTATAGCTCTGTGTAGGCTCCAGCGCTTTTGCTCCAAATACTTGACATCATGCGGCTGTTGTGTAGTGGTAATGGCAGTCGACCCCTGATCAGAAGGTTGGAGGTTCGAATCCCGCATCCACCCACCATGTGTCGTTGTGTCCCTGGGCAAGACACTTAACCCCGAGTTGCTCCCGGTAGGTCTGGATGGCGCCTTGCAAGGCAGGCTACCACTACCGGTGTATAAATGTCTGAATGAATGGGTGGATGGCTGGTATTGTAAAGCGCTTTGGGGCTCCTCACAGGTGGCTGGTAAGCGCTATATAAATAAGCTCCATTTACCATTTACTATCATTTGAGCAGAAGCAGGGTGGAGCGTTTACCTACGGGACAAACTGAGGTCGCTGATTGGTCATTTGCTGACACGCTTACTGAATTGATTGACAGGTCTGGGTGGTGAAAGAAAAGGCACGAGCTACGCAGTGGTATTTTGTGTTTATATGTTAATAAAAAGTTCTAAAAAATAAAATAAAACAGGCTGCAGCCCACAGCCCACCAGGAAATATTTAGAACCTGGCGCAGCCACGTTGGACATGAGTTTAGTTCACTTGTGACAAATTCATTCATTCCTCCTCATCGGAGGAGGAAGCGAATGGTGACTGCTTCAAGCGATTACTTGACTTTTGGCAAAAAAACAAAAGAAAAGTCCAGATCAGCGATGAAGAAGGGGAATTTAATACATTTGTGTCTCATACAAAACAGTCCGCCCCCGGGCAGTTTATTGTGAGACAACGCGCGCGCGTAAGCGGTAGGGGTGTAACGATACATAAAACTCTCGAGACGAGACGAGACAAATTACAGAGTTTGCGAGAATGAGACGAGATTTTAATATTAGTTCAAGAAAACTTCAAAGATCGGTTTTATGCCGCAAAAAGGCTTTTATTCTGTTTTAACATGTATTACAAACTCAACTGATGTCTTCATTTTACTGATTGAATCTCCTTAGACCTTAGAACGTTCAACTTTGTTTAAAAAAAATAGATATTCACGCAGGACTTTCCAAAAATTGAACATAAATATTAACTAATGCGTGCGCTAAATTTCCGCATCAGCACTGAATCTGCAGCCGTCACCAGTGTTGCCAGATTGGGCGGTTCACCGCGATTTTCCTTCTGACTTTTGCGGGTAAAGAGTGCTTTGGGTGGGTGGGACTCTATCTGGCAACACCGGTCACACCGGTGTTTACACAAGTGTGTCTTTACATCCGGGGCAGCGTCGGCAGCGCCGGGACCCTCCATCAATGTAGAGGCGTCTGCGGCACCGGGACCCTCCATCAGTAGTTGGGGCGTCTTCTATAGCAACTTCATCCGGCGAAGCCATGCTGTCCGTGACGCTGACTTGCTAGGGGCTCTGCTAGCATTAGCGACTCGCGAGACAACGTTACCTCTCAACGAGAGATATCACGGGAGTTTAATATCGCGAGATCTCGTACGAGGTCTCGTTTCACCCCTAGTAAGCGGTCGTAAAATTTGAGCTTGGCGCGTTCACGCCCACATTCAAAGGTTTGTGCCACAGCACTCACACGGCGTGCAGCGGCGCTCGGCCCAACGCAGAGCTATACTGGGGGCTTAAGAAGGTCTTTTTTGTCGGCAGTCGTGCCTTTGTTGACGGAGCTGAAATTTTCCCTTAGCTGTGGACAATAATTTTCCTGCCAAATGAAGCACTGCACCCAATGACTTCTGTTATACGAAGCTGATTTTGACAAACCTTTTTTCATGTTCAGGTTTGTATTTTTGGTACGTATATTTGATAACACTCCTATTAAGCATAAAAGACTTATCGTAATGTTTTTAACTTAGTAAAGTTTAAAATTGTTATTAATCTCAGGTTTCTCCCTAAAGTTATTTAGGTGTTTTTTGTCGGTTGGTTGTGAGCCTCCACTTGCTTTGTTATTGTAAGAAAACTTTAATAGTTCCTGTTTATTTCTTATTCTAACTCTTGTCTTTATTATTTTTTGTCCTTGTCTATTATTTCTTTAAATGCGAGAGGTCTTAGAAATCATTTAAAACGCAAAGCCATATTTCTTTACTGTAAACCACAAAACACAGACTTTTGCTTTCTTCAAGAGTCACATTCCACTTCAGAAGATGCCAACTTCTGGAGATCGCAGTGGGGATCAGATGTCTGGATGTCCCACGGGTCAGAGCACTCAGCTGGTGTGTCTATTTTCAAAAATCATTTTAATGGAAATGTTGTATGGTCTTGAGCCGGAAAAGGGTAGCATGCCCTCTCCGGGTCGGGGAGGAGGTCCTGCCCCAAGTGGAGGAGTTTAAGTATCTCGGGATCTTGTTCACGAATGAGGGAAAACTGGAGCGTGAGATCGATAGGCGGATAGGTGCAGCATCCGCAGTGAAGCGGGCGCTGTACCGGTCTGTCGTGGTGAAGAGAGAGCTGAGTCGAAAGGCAAAGCTCTCAATTTACCGATCGATCTACGTTCCCACCCTCATCTATGGTCATGAGCTTTGGGTTGTGACCGAAAGAACAAGATCTCGGATACAAGCGGCTGAAATGAGTTTTCTCCGCAGGGTGTCTGGACTCTCCCTTAGAGATAGGGTGAGAAGCTCAGTCATCCGGGAGGGACTCGGAGTAGAGCCGCTGCTTCTCCACATCGAGAGGAGCCAGTTGAGGTGGCTCGGGCATCTGGTTAGGATGCCTCCTGGACGCCTCCCTGGTGAGGTGTTCCGGGCATGTCCCACCGGGAGGAGACCCAGAGGAAGACCCAGGACACGCTGGAGGGACTATGTTTCTCGGCTGGCCTGGGAACGCCTTGGGATTCCCCCAGAGGAGCTGCTCCATGTGGCTGGGGAGAGGGAAGTCTGGGCCTCCCTACTTAGGCTGCTATCCCCGTGACCCGACCCCGGATAAGCGGAAGAAAATGGGTGGATGGATGGATGGATGTTGTAATCTCAGAATGTGATAAAGAAGGTCACTATGTAATACTTGTGGTGGAAACAGCAAACTGTAGGTTAATCTTGGTTAATATCTATGGTTTTAATAACCGCCAGGAGAATTCTGTCTTTATAGACAAAATAGAAGACAGCTTATTACATTATTCATCTAAATATCCAAATTCTTATGTTATCATTGGAGGAGACTTTAATACTGTCTTTGGACGGAGTATTATTGTCTGGGTCAGTCAGGTACAGTATCGTGGAATTGATAGCGGGGTCCAACTTCTGCAGTTGGATGATGTCTGGGTCAGTCAGTGTGGGACGTACAGAGACGGTGTTGTCAGCAGGTCTGGCTGCAGCCTGTGCACGTTTGACTGCCATCACCTCAACTGTAGGTCGTGTTGACTGAGTTTTAATTAACCAAGAGGGGGTCGAAGGACCATGGAGAACCCTCGTCAGCTCCCTCCTTGGCTAAAGAATCTGCAAGGGCATTGTAGTACTTGTCATCGCCTGGGACTCTTGAATGTCCTGGAACTTTCTTCCAGTAGATCTGTAAGTCGTGTGATGTCACCAAGTGATCACACACCACGAAAAGCTCCTTGTGTTTGACCACTTTCCTGTTGCTTGTGAGAAAAACGTTCTGTTTCCACCCAGCGAAGTAACACGCGAAACTCACACGAACATAATTAGAGTCAGTGCCGCTGACTAGCGTCTTGATGGAGCGTTCTACTACCATCTGTAGAGCTATTAGGATTCCTGCAATCTCAGCGTACTGAGAAGTCTGAGAGCCTAAATTGTAGCTGAAAGTGATCTGTTCTTGGTCCTGGAGGAGGACCCCACTAACACTTGCCTTGCAGATGTTGCCGTTGCAGAATGAAGATCCATCCACATACAATGTTGTCATACCTTTACAGATATTTTCATCAAAGAAGTGGTGATTTGTGTCCTCAGTTACTAAGGGTTTTTCCTCAGTTGGCGGTTGGGTGGCTGGTACATCTTGTGTACATTTTTGGCAGATTGCCAAGTCAGTACCCAAATGAGACTTCTTGTTTAGACCATAGCGGATTTCTAGGTTAAAACTTTGAAGCGCCATGAGCCACGTTGCAACATGTGAGTTTGTTACCACACCATCTCTGATGCGTTGGCTGTTTAGGAAAGTCACTGGCTGGTGTTGTGTTTCAACAATGATTTTCTGTCCACCAATGTAGCTGGAGAAATGTTTTACTGCCCACACTGTGGTCAGTAGAGCTTTCTCACAGTCTGAGAATCTCAACTCGGGGCCTGCCATCGTCTTGCTGGCGTAGGCTACCACACGTTTGTCTCTGTCGTGTATTTGGTACAGACCTGCACTTATGCAATGAGCTGAGAAGCCCACTTCCAAGTAAAACTCTTTGTTGTAGTCTGGGTAGACTAAACATGGGGCTGACTTGATCCTGTTTATAAGAGTGTCCATTGCCTGCTGTTGTTTGTCAGTCCAGACAAATGGAACATCTTTCCTTAGGAGTTCAGTCAGTGGTTTTGCAAAGTCTGCATAATTCTCTATGAATTGGTTCGAGTAGTTACACACGCCCAGAAAACTTTGTAGTTCTTTGAGATTGGTGGGGACTTTGAGATTGTCGAGGCCTTGGGTGCGAGTCAGCTGTGGTAGTAGTCCGTCCGAACCTACAAGTAGGCCAATGTAGTCCACCAGTTCTGCACCACTGGCATTTTGACAGTGATAGCACCAGCTGTTGTAAGTTGAGAACGTGGTTGATCTCAGCCAAATGTGAGTCCAGCGTTGGCTACCTCATAAGGACATTGTCCACGTAAATTAGTGTCCCACGCTTGTGGGCGTCTGGACATGCTTTGTTCAAAAAGATGTTGAACTCTCTTGTATCCGAGATCTTGTTCTTTCGGTCATAACCCAAAGCTCATGACCATAGATGAGGGTGGGAACGTAGATCGATCGGTAAATTGAGAGCTTTGCCTTTTGACTCAGCTCTCTCTTCACCACGACAGACCGGTACAGCGCCCGCTTCACTGCGGACGCTGCACCTATCCGCCTATCGATCTCACGCTCCAGTTTTCCCTCATTCGTGAACAAGATCCCGAGATACTTAAACTCCTCCACTTGGGGCAGGACCTCCTCCCCGACCCGGAGAGGGCATTATATATATATATATATTATATATTATATATATATATATATATATATATATATATATATATATATATATATATATATATATATATATATATACAGGGAACCCTCGAGTTACGTCAGGGATCCGGACCTACGGGTGTGACTTAGGTCGATTCTGTCGTATCTCGCGGACCAAAAACACGTGCCTGTCGTAGGTCCGCATTTCTGACGTAGGTCGAGGCTATACCGTTAACGGAGCGCCGCACACACATTTAACGGCATGAGAATGAACAAGCGGACATCCTGTGCCATAAACATGCACAGAACTTTATTTACAAACACTTAGATAACACATTATACCACACATTCATCCATAAACACACAAAACCAGTACAGCATGTACTGTACAGGTAAAGTACTGTACAGTAATGTTTTTTTCAGCACAGACAAAGCATACAAAATACAAATCTCTTCCTGAACAGTTCTCAGCCATAATCTGCAAATGAGTTCAACCATGAAACATGAACACTTCTCTTTGAGCAGCAGCTGTTAACATCAAAATGCAGCAAATGATAAGGAACTCCCATGCATTCATCCATGCATCCAGCAGCAGCAAAAACATGTCAACCATGAAACATGAACACTTCTCTTTGAGCAGCAGCTGTTAACATCAAAATGCAACAAATGATAAGGAACTCCCATGCATGCATCCATCCATCCATGCATCCAGCAGCAGCAAAAACATGTCAACCATGAAACATGAACACTTCTCTTTGAGCAGCAGCTGTTAACATCAAAATGCAGCAAATGATAAGGAACTCCCATGCACCAATCATGCACCAAATCAGCCAAATCATCAGAAACATGTTGCAACCATCATGTTTTTGAAACCAGTGCAGTCCATGTGGTGTTTGTGTGCAGTCCATGTGCATGAAAAAGTCCATGAACTCTAAAAAAGCTAGAAGCAGCAGAAAAAGGAAACAAGGAAACAAAATGTCCTTACTTTGACTGAAGTGTAGGTAGACACTGATGTTTTTCTCAAGTTCAAACCTGGATCAGATGGAACTGCTTAGCCAGTGCTCAACCATGAATCAACCATGAACACTCAAGGCACTGTACCCCTCCCCCACCTTGCCGCTTGCCGTAATGACGCACTTTTTTTGCCGTATCTCGATTACATACTTATAATGTATTTCTGTCGTAAGTCCGTTTTTTCGGTCGTATGTCGACGGCATTCTTTCAAAGAGGCCTGTCGTAAGTCCGCGTTGCCGTAGGTCGCAGGTGTCGTAACTCGAGGGTTTCCTGTATATATATATACGCATACAGTATTTTCTGGTGTATAGGTCGCACCGGTGTATAGGTCGCACCTACGTTTAGCTCTGCTGCAAATGTCTGCCACAGGAGCGCACAGCAAGGCTTTTAAGAAGATTAACACTTAAAAACAATTATTTGTTTGATAAAAATTATAGCAAATATATGTCTGAGCTGAACTTTTCCTTAATAAATGAACGTAATTGTGAAATGAGCTGGATTTTAAAATTTGTTTCGCCGAAAGTGATAACAAGCCATATATAGGTCACACCTGTGTATAGGTCGCAGGCCTTGAAAAAAACCATAAAAAGGTGCGACCTGTACACCGGAAAATACGGTACATACATTCATATTCAGTCATATACCCATCTACATATCTACATATGATACCTGCGTGTGTATCCCTGCATCTATTAGTGTGTGGTTGTAAGCATGCATAAGTGAATAAGGCTTCTCTAATAGAACATTCAATAGTAACCGTGAAGCATCAGAGATCCGCCCTCCAAGACCCGAGGCAGACAAATGGGGGTACCAGAGTCCAAGACCCCAAGAAGTACTCTGAGCTCAGAGCCCCCAGGGCCACCCGAACAGGACGAACCACTCACCCACCCCCCAGATCCGACCATAGGGTAGACCTGGGAAGGCCCTACCAGCGACCACACAATGACCCCCAGGGGCCAACAGCGACAAACTCATAGGACCCCACCGGAGCCCGCCGTAGCCCTAGGCCCAGGCGCCCAGGCCCGGGCACCAGGAACGCCCACCCCTCAGGCTCAGACCCGATAGGACCAGAGGACCCCAGCCCCACCAGGCAGCCACCAGGCCGGGCCGACATACGCCCAAGCGTCCAACCCCCGATGCCGAGGGCCCCAAGTGCGCCGGTAGGCAAGGGCATACCCTGCCAGGGGCCACGTGGCAGGAGCAAGAAACCAAGTATGTATCAAAGAGGGGGCACCCTAAGTCCCGGCCTGGCAAATAGACATTCATACACAGATACAATCACACAAACCCACCCTCATCCTCACCCTCAGTCTCTCAAAGACATATAATAATGACACATTCAATCCATTTGGATGTTCATTTTGTTCCTGAGTGATTTTCAATGCGGCTTGGTAGCCAACGACTCCCATGCGAGGAGTATATTCTCGCAGTGAAGTTTCACAGAAACGTTTGTAATCCTTCAAAATGGTGTCTGGTTGACGCTCAATGAAGTGCAGCACTTTCCTGCTTGAGGTGAGTTTGATCAAACTGACTCTATCATTGACCGTAGCGTTCGGATAGCATGCCAGTTTAAACTCAATGTCTTTCAGATAGGTCTTGGTTTCATTCGAACCAAATTGCCCTGGCTCGAAGGGTTGAATGTATTTAGAAAGTTTATGGAGTCGTTCTATTGAGAGAAAAAGTTGAGAATCATTGTTATTCCCACCTATCTGCGCACAATGGTACACTTGTTGGTGTGGGGTACACAGGTACCTGCCATTGGGTTGTCCCAATAAGTGTCGGTTCAGGTGGGAGTGGTGGCGGAGGTGGTGGTGGAGGTGGGTTCAGGAACTGTCTTTCCATGAGATCCAAACATTTTTTCCTCTCTTCAAGGAGTTTTTCTGTTGCTGAGGCACGCTCTGCCTGACAACTTTGTAGTTGGACTCGTAACCCTTCATAATCAC
>JBBPBX010008259.1:0-50678 GCA_038048925.1 Garcialebias charrua | reverse complement strand
CACTGTAAAGGCTCCAGTATAGCTGTGTGTTGTGCCCAGCGCCGCTGGACTCGCGTGTGCTGCGCGCAGGCAGTTCATATTATAGCTCTGTGCAAGCGCAGCTCTCTGGAGTGCAGGCTCCAGCAGCTGCAGCAGGGCGGAGCGTTTACCTACGAGACAAATTGAGGTCGCTGATTGGTCATTTGCTGACACGCCTACTGAAATGATTGACATGTCGGGTGGGAGAAAAAAGACAGAGGGCTGCGCAGCGGTTTTCTGTGTTTATATGTTCATAAAAAGTTTTAAAAAATAAAATAAAAACAGGGAGCGCTGCTCTTTCAGCCCACACAGCAGACCAGCACACCAGGAAATATTTAGAACCTGGTGCAGCCACGTTGGACATGACTTTAGTTCGCTCATGAGAAATTCATTCATTCCTCGAATGGTGACAGCTTCAAGTGATCACTTGACTTTTGGCAACAAAAAAAACAAAAGAAAAGGCCAGATCAGCGATCAAGAAGAGGAATTTAATACATTTGTGTCTCAAAACAGTCCAGTGCGAGGCAGTTTATCAACGCGCGCGCGTAGGCGGTCGTAAAATTTGAGCTTGGCGCGTTCACACCCGCGTTCAAAGGCTTGTGCCGCGGCGCTCTCACGGCGTGCAGCGGCGCTGGGCACAACGCGGAGCTATACTGGGGGCTTAAGAGGGTGCTATTTATAAGACTGAGCTGAATACAGCAACTCAGACTGAGGAAGTCTTTCGGACAAAAGACGAAACGTTTCTACAGTTTTATTGCTTTGTTTTTTGGAATGTCCAGAGGAAAAGACTTAGCTTTTTTGGAGTATGTTTATACTGTTTAAAAACGGCCTTTGTTGTACACAATGTGGTGGGTTGCCAGTTGGGCTTGTTTTCATGGAGCTGGCTGCATGTTTCTGTCGCGAGATCTGGCAACACTGGTTGTGACTCAGGTTCAGTCCTGTCAGATGGGAGGGGTTGGACTTCAAAGCTGAGCTCATAGGAACAGCTGATCTTTGACAAACTGCAGATGATCAATCTGAATAAAGAATAATACATGTAAGTTTAAAAACAAAACAAAACTTTTAGATACTGAACTGTGAAAAACATTAATCCAACTGAAAAATATTTTAACGTTTCAAATTAAAAGTTTTTAATTGTAAGAGCTATTTATTCAAAGGAGTTGAAAACTTAATGCAACCGTTGTTATTTTTACAATTTGAGTTATTTCTGTGAATAATAGTTTGTTAGTGTGTTAAAGAATATGATAAATAACATCTGCATGTTATATATTCTTATTACATTCTGCATTTTGATTGGCTGCTGCATTTGTAATATAAAGTCATGAAAAGCATCACCAGGTTAGAAGTCTTGCACCCGAGAGTAACTCAGTCTTTAGACGTGTGGATCAGTAAAATATCAGCCTTAAGTCGGCACTTTAGTGTCACCACAACTTTCACATCACATTCAACTCAGCACTAAACTAAATAAACAGCAGTCCTTGAAGGAATGCATATCACCCTCCACCTTTCATTACAGGAACAACACTTAGACTGGACTCTGGATCAGACTTTTTACAGACATTGGACCTTCTTCAAAACAAACTTCAGAATTTCTCACATCTATTTTCCTGTTAGGTGTGAGCGTTGAAACTCTCTTTTTAACTTAAAAAAAAAATAGATTTCATAAATGACAAACTGTGTTTTCATGTTTGTTTTCAGTTCAGAATAATTTAGATCAAGTTTGACAAGTAAAAGTATTTTAGATTTGAACCATATCTGACTGAAGATGGACCAGATTGTGTGAAATAACCCTTTAGCTAGCAGCTGGAACCAGAAGCTAACTTCAGGTGGTCCTGTGGTGAGACCAGGTTTTTCTGCAGTCCTGTCGTCTCCTCTGAGACAGAATATTTTATTGTTTGTGGAAAATGATGCATGTTGCTCAGAGTTCATTTATCACAGCCAATGGATGTCTCTGAACAGAGTTTAAACTACTTTCTCCTCACACTGACATTGATGTCATGGGAAGTGTGTGAGCTCCAAGAATGAAGTGTAATCTAAGGGCAGCTCGTTTACTGTAGTTTGTTTCATTATGGATCTTTGAAGAACTCTTGCTGATGACGTCTGGTTTTAAAACAGATATCAATGTATTAAAATAAAAGAGATATAAAATCTAAAAGCTGTAGTTTCAGAACTCAACTCTTTTTTCTTGCATGGTGTTTTTCTAAATCCAGATGTTTCTTTGTGCTGCACTGATGTTTCTTTGTGTGACTGAAGACAGTCTACGATCCTCTGAACAGAAGAGAACATCATGGTGTGCTGCTTTCTTTCAGTCTTCACTAGAAGTTTAGTTCAAGGTCCGTGGGAAATTTGACAACACAGAACCAGTGAAGTCTGAATGTTTCTGACAGATTTATTCTGACAAACGAGGAGACAGGAAACCTTCAAATGAACAACCAAAAGAGAAAAATATCCCCCGCTGCCTTTCATGTCAGAGTTTTAGATTCAAATCATCTGATGTTGAGAAATGACAAAGTTTGAGTCATTTTTGTGTTTGTTAAGATTGTTTTACTGTGGAGACCGTTTAGAGTCGAGTTGAGTCCAGAAGTTCATCAGTTGTAGACGAACATCCAGAGATTATTTCCTGAAACTCTGAATTAATTACATTTATTGATTCATGGAATAAGGAGCGACACAGTGGAGCAGTGGTTAGAGCTGTCGCCTCACAGCAAGAAGGTTGCAGGTTCACTTCCCCCCCTGGAGTCTTTCTGTGAGGAGTTTAGATGTTCTCTCCATGCATATTTTGTGAACGTTTAAACAACAAATGAACAAACACACACAAACACACCACAACCAGCAGCAGCGACAACAACAACAACAACAACAATTTATCCATTAATTAATTCAATAGTAATCAATAATTAATTTATTTGTTTGCATTGTTTCAGTCCACCTCCTCACCAGTTTGTGGTGTTAACACACCAAATTGTTGTTTGCAAACCAACAATGTTGTGTAACAGGGTTGTTGTTTAATGAAATTTATCAAAATGCACCGTCTTTATAATATTTTTCTTGTTTTACAGAAAAGTTTATCTTGTAGTTATTATAAATGTTTCTTTTAATATTTGGGGAAACTGTTTGATCCTATTTTACATGTTATAAATAATTATTTCAAACAAACAATCTGTTTCAGATATTGTATTTAAACCTGAACACCATTATCTTTTGAATTTTGCAATAAATCAATTGGATTCAAACTTTCTTTGATTTCAGTGACACTGTTCATCAGTTGAGTTCTTTCATGTCTGTATTTCTGTCAGTTCAATAACTCATGTTCTATGGTCTCATCTTCTCCACAGTAGTCACATTTATGATGCTTCCCTGTTATGAATAATGTTCTGTTAAATCCTGTGTCCAAATCTGAGACATGATGTGATGTTTCCTCCTCCCGTTTCTTTCAGATCTCCTCATTTCTCCTGTTTGTTGTTGAATTCTATAAAACCATCAACCTTTTCTTCTTCCTGTTGTTTTTGTCATCTTTCACTCATTTTTCCTTTATGCTTTTTATTTCTGCTCGACTGAGTTTTATATCTATTTTGCTTAATGAATCACTTACACTACTTTTTATATAACACCACTGCTGATATATATATTCTTTTTACTAGCCTTATTGCATATGCCACTTTACCTCTATACCAATATCACCTCATACATATACTGTGTACATAAACTTCATGTGCTGCTTTATCACTTTATTACAAATGTCAATGTCAATGTCAGAACCTTCATTTTTATTTTATAGATATACTTTTTATACTTTTATACTTCTATGCAAAAACTCAGGACAGTATTACACTTTTATTATTTCATTTTATGCTTATGTTTATTAAATGTTTTAGTGTTTAAATGGTTACTGTTGCACCGAGGGACTGAGAGAAATGCAATTTCAATCCTGTGTATGTCCTGTACAAATTGCAGTTTTGACAATAAAGTTGACTTTTTTGACTTTGACTAATCCAGGTTCCTTTAGTTTGTGTAGTGACGATGCCCCCTGGTGGTGGCTGCTGGTAAATATGTGGACATGACGTCACCACCGGCTCGGCCTGTTTGTTTTCCTTCGTGTTGAGAAGCTCCGTGTGGATTTAGCTCCGTGTTTTATTTCAATACTAATGAAAAAAGACTTCTCGTGAGTCAAATACTTTATTCTGTGTTTTAGTTCCAAGCTGCTGCTGCCAGAGGCTTGTAACACTGCAGCTTCTTGTCTGTAGAGAGCAAGTTTACTCTGTTAGCGTGTGTAGCTGTTAGCCTATCTGTTGCTGTTAGCATGTAGCTGTTAGCATGTGTAGCTGTTAGCAGCTACGTCTCGTTGTCGCGTGCTTGTATAATCTAGTCTCGTGACTGTGTCTCTGTTTTTCTGTGTAGGAGCAGGAGCTTCACGTCAGACCTCCACCAACCACATGTTTGTTCTCTAACAGGTATGGTTGTAATTTCTAGTAAAATTGTTCAATATTATACTTCGGTCCAGCAGCTTCCACTTCGGAGGAACCAACTGCACAACCAAATCGTGTGAGCGCTGACTTTTTGAAGTGGAGGCTGCTGGACCGAACAATTTTACTAGAAAGTACAACCATACCTGTTAGAGAACAAACATGTGGTTGGTGGAGGTCTGACGTGAAGCTCCTGCTCCTACACAGAAAAACACACACACAGTCACGAGACTAGATTATCCAAGCACGCGGCAACGAGACGTAGCTGCTAACAGCTACACATGCTAACAGCTACACATGCTAACAGGCTGAACTTACTCTCCACAGACAAGAAGCTGCAGTGTTACAAGCCTCTGGCAGCAGCAGCTTGGAACTAATCACAGAATAAAGTATTTGACTCACGAGAAGTCTTTTTCCATCAGTAATTTAAATAAATCACGGAGCTAAGTCCAGACAAATGCTGCGTTCCAGTAACCTCGTATTGTGGGGATTTCCAAGGTCCCAGTGGTGGATTTTAACTGGAACGCCCGCTCCAGTGGGAAACTCCCATTCGTGAAGTGGGGCAATTTTTTCGGCCCCCAGTTTATCCCAGTGACGTATTCAAAATGGCGGCCACTCGCGTCCTTAGTAAGTGAACTCCTTAACTTTTACTAAAATAACAGTTGTAAAATGTTGTTGTGTGTTTTTTAATCACACACAAAGCTTAAGCGTATGCTTGTGAACACAGATCACATTAAAAACCTGTGTTTAGTTGCATGTCCTGCGGCGTACGGCTGTTTTTCTCGTTGTTTGGATCACAACAGTTCTGTAGGCCAGCGGCAGCGACTTTCATTCGCCACATTTTATTATTCAGCACATTAAAAAAGTAACTATTAGTTATGAATTTTATTTTAAAATATATATTTTTTACCCTTGTTTTCTTTGGCGCTGTGGCTTATTTTTGTTAGGCAACCCAGAACTAAACACACATTGTTTGTTGAACTGACTATAAATTAGCACTAAACTGTGGTTAAAAAAATATATATTTGGTTTCCAAAGATCCGTGTTTAGAAACAGTCTATAATCCTGTATGATATTTATGTGTTAGGACGTGTATATTTGTGTAGTAAGTGTGTGTTTGTGTTTGTTTTCAGTCTACCTCGACCAGTACAACAACATGTTTGTTGATGAGCAGAGAACAACATTTTCTGGCAGCCTGTATCGCAGTGCAGGGGATTTGTCCTGTTTGTACATTGATGCAAACCTCACTATGAAAGTTGAGCTGATCCAACCTGCACAGGACAGCACAGCTGGTAAGATTTTGGAGAAATAAGTTTTAATGCAAACCAAACCAATTACTGTATAATGAATTTAACAATACTGTGTTTTTTTCTTTTAAAATGATTTTTTCAGAGAACTGTGAAGACTCTCCATCAACCAGCAGCCACGCAGAGTCCCCCATCCGCGAGAATGACAGTTTTAATAAAGAACAGACACTGTTCTCGATTGAACACATGCGTGTTCCACTCGCAAGCGAAGGTCTAGTGAGGTTTTGGAGTTCTTCCGCCAGTCAGAGGAAAACAGTCAACAGCGACATCAGGACATGATGGAGCAAATGAAATCAACCCAGGAGCAAATGAAATCAGCCCAGATGCTACAAAAAAATGTAGCTGTACTGTAAACTTTCTTATTGTTTTGCACAAAACAACTTCTGTTTTTTTTTTTAAAGTTTTTTTTGTTTTCACATTGTTTATTTTGCTCAGGTTCGGCCCAGTAAAAATGTTTGGTTTTCAGTGCCTTTGATTGTATGAATTTTGAAAATGCTGTTCTGTTGCACATTTTGTAATTAAAACTGAAACTTTCAGACAACTGAGATTGGAACTTTTGTCACAACTCAAAGACAAAATGCTGTATTTAAAGAAAAATGTTTATTAAGCTTCATTATAGCAGTCTTTTAAGTACATTTGTACAGACAGTTTTGTCATGAACAACTGCGCTAATGTAGGAAGTTTCAAAACAACATACTACCTATTATTTTTTTCTTTTACACACCGGAATTCTAAGAGTTATTCATTTTCATCATCCTCCCTGGCGGACCCGTCTGCATGCTGCTGACAAATTTGTGATGGCCCACGTCCCAAGTTGTGGAGGATGCAGGCAGCCACTATGAGCTTCACCACCACAACAGTTCTGGTATTCTGCACGTCACGAAGCCGTCTCCACCTGCACTTCAAACATCCGAAGGCTTGCTCCACAATCACCCTTCCACGGCTGATTTCAGCGTTACGTTGCTTGTCTGCTTCACTTAGAGCACCATTGTTCTTCAGGATGGATGGGTTTTCTGCCAGCATGGTAGGGTCCAAGACAACTCTGCAATGGGAAAACAGTGTTTATTTCAGACAGACAAAGTTAATAATGAGCTGCAATTCTCTGTCATTTTTTCATAATTTGACTTCTTGTTTATGTGAAAAATACACATTTCAGACAGCTACTTTCAGGAAACTGTTGGAATCTGGAGAATAGTTGAATCTCTTGGAATCCTGGCAAAACAATGCAGATATGTTCCTGTCTTTGATTTATACATCTACCTTATAATGTTTTTCTAGTCTTTGATACTTTGTTTTAAAAGAAAAAATATATATTTCTCTCTTGTGTTTATTGTCTATTATTTAAGGAAATTCTACCATTGCTGTTAATCATTCTTTAGTTTGTAGCAGGTCACTTTTTTAAATGAGTTCACGAGGCTCAATGACATTTACCTGACTAAATAAAGGTTGATTGTAAAAAAACAACAACAGTACTGTAGTGTCAGGCTACAAACCAAAACTTTCTGATGGTGTTATATATCATAAAATCAATCACCTTTATTTTACCAGTTATTTTGCACGTTCGAGATCACTTTTACAAGGGTGACCTGGTCAAGTGGTCAGCAGGGTTAGCAACCGGTGTTAGCAACTTATTTATTTAGCAAAATAAAGCAACCACTGTACAGTTTCTTCAACATATCGTAAACCCCCTACATGTTTTGCTGTGCAGTGAGCGAAGACGTTTTTTTTTTTAGCTGTAAAGCCAGTTTTTCTTTTTCCCAACGAGAAAAATATATATTAAATCTATTACCTTCGGCGTTCATCTTTCTTCTTTGACATGTTCTGTGTCTGGAGTGCATATCTGGTTGTCTGGAGTGCATATCTGGTAGTCTGGAGTGCATATATGTTTATTAATTTATTATATTCCGAAACAGCAACAAAAACAATGCGTGCGTCCATCTTGTTTTACCACCAGGGTAACCGGAACGTGTTTTCAAGTGGTAGATGGGGAGATGACGTCACTGCCGCTTCGTAGTTCCCAGTAGCTTCTCCTCGAAAGGAAAACAAACAGGCCGAGCTGCTGACGTCATGTCCACGTATTATTTTTTTTTATTATTTTTTTTTATAAAAGAAACACACACATGTCCACGTATTTACCAGCAGCCACCACCAGGGGGCGACGTCACTACACAAACAAAAGGAACCTGGATTACATGTAAAATAGGATCCAAACAGTTCCCCAAATATTAAAAGAAACATTTCTAATGACTACTAGATAAACTTTTCTGCAAAACAAGAAAAAATATTATAAATATGGTGCATTTTGATCAAATTAATTAAACAACCCTGTTAACATTGGTGGCAAACAACAATTTGGTGCAATGCAAACAAACAAATTAATTAATTAATCGTTATTTTACAGGTTTGACTCAAACTTCCATAATTTTTCCACAAAATGATCTTAGTCTAAAAGAAAGATGAAATTTGGCGGGCCATGTATTATTTCAAGGACTGCCAGGCCTTTAATTGTGTCCAGCATCAGAACAGCTGAGAGGACAAACATGTCTCCTGTTTCTGCAGATGTTCAGCGGACCAACATCTGGCTGCAGTGGAGAAACGTTCAGGAAGTAGAAACTAATTCTCTCCTGGACTCTGTGTCTGTTTGAAGCTCAGCAACGTTCTTCAGAGGCTCCCACTCTGAGTGCAGCCTCTCAAACGTTGGTTCTGCTGAGTTCTGTCCACAGAACCTGCTCCACATCTCAGGTCCAGATGTTCCACTCAGCTGCAGGAGCTTCTAACGGCCCTTAAATCCCCACAAACATGAAGAGGAGAGAAGAAGAAGAACATCCAGGAAGATGTTTCTCTGAACTGACCAACACTTGACTCACAAGAAGTCCACGTGCTTCAGTGAGACGTGTGGAGAAGTTCAGGTGTTTGCAGAGTTCCTGCTGAAGTCCTGAACTCAGCCTCTGTTCTAAAAGTCTGTCACACAGTTCATGTTGAGATGATTTTTAAAGCTTCAACATGTTCCTGTCACTTTCTGTCCACACCATCTGAACACCTCCTCATTTCAGGAAACATCCACCACAAAGCTTCACTGTCTGAGCCTTCAACAACTACATCTCCCATGACGCAGTAGCTGCTGGAGCTAACGCTCATGGGAAATGTAGTTTATCTACATGTTCCTCTTCTGAACTCATGACAGAGTAGTTTGGATCCATCGATGCATTTTCTTCAGCTGCTTTTCTCTGCAGCGTCAGGATCAGTTTGTAAAAATAATTCTTGTTTGTGAAACTGAACGCTGAGCTGAAAGAGTCTGCTGAAACCAGCTGAACAAGCTGAAGCTGATACACAACACGAGCTAAAAGATTAAAAAAGATGAACACTAGTTAAAAGTTAAAGAAGAGAATCACTTGCTAAAAGTTAGAAGTAGCTAAACTTTAGGTAAAAGGTGAAAGTAGCATAGAGATTTCTAAATGTAGCAGAAGGCTAGCTAAAAGCTAAATAAAGCAACACTGCAGCTCAAAGCCTAAAGTAACAAAATGATAGCTAAGCAAAAAGAAGCAAAGTGCTATCCAAAAGCTAAATAAATAAAACGGTAGCTAAAGTTGCAAAAGGCTAGGTAGAAGGTAAATGTAGCATAAAAAAGGACTGAAAATAGCAAAACAACAGCTAAAAGCTTAAAGTAGCACAAAAAGGCTAAACAGAGAAGACAAACTGTAGCAGATTTTAAAAAGTGTTTTTGAAAGTTATTAAGACATCTTAATGTTTTTCTTTACATAATTTTTTTGTAAATAAAATTTAATAATTTAAAAAGGATGAAAGTTACAAAGATCAAAAATCATCCGTCAGCTCTGAATGAGATCATCAGTTTGATGATGAACGACTAAAACAGCATCAAGTCTGCAGAAACAGATTGTAACAAAGTGACAGAAGATTAAAAAAAACATCCAACAATGTTGTGAATGCTGACTCAGCGTTCACACATTAACATGGTTTCTCTTCATGTTGAACACATGAAACACACAGAAATGGGATTTCTGACCTCCAGCTGTGGTCACATGATCAAAACAGGTTCCAGATGTTCTGATGGAGCAACAGACAGAATCAGTTTTCATCTTTCAGGATTCTGGAAGTCCTTTGATTCCAGCTGCAGCTGTTGTTAAATGTGTGTTTGTGTTAGTCAAACATCTGCAGGTCTGGATGGGTCACAGAATGGGAGCCTTGTGTGGGACTTGAATGGACTGATGATCCAGATGTGTAGAGTCGGAGCTGCCACAGCTGTCTGTTAGAGAGGAAGAGGAAAGAGCAGCAACACTTGTGCTTTCTCTCTCAGTGTCTGTCTCTGCTGGACTTTTTGTTGCTGCAGCTCAGACTCTGAGTGTTGACGTGTGTGAACACGTTCAACGAGCGACGCTTCACTCACATCTGGATGGTGGAGTCGGTGTTGGTGAGAAGAAGTGACCTTTGAGCAGCAGAAACACACCCACAGATAAACTCAGCTGGTTTCCAGTAAATGTTGAAGCACCATAAAGCTGCTGGTTCATGTAGAACAGGAAATGTTCCCCTTGAGTCCAGAGTCCGTTCTGAGTGGACAGAGAAGAAGAACGAGGACTGAAAGCTGAATGAGGTGAGTGTTGACTCAACATTCTTCTTCTTCTCCTCTCAGAGTCTCTGAGGGGCTTTTCTCTCTGTGGAGGGAAGAAGAGGCAGAACTCACTTTGATTCACCTTCAGGACCAGATGCTGCTTTTGTCTCTTTCACTTCCTGTTTGTCCCCAAGAACAAACTCTGAGTTCTCTTTGTCTTTAAGCCTGCTGTTACCATGACAACAGAGTTGTTGACGACTGAAACAAACATTTCTAAACACTCGGTTCAAATCTGATTTTCCACTTGTCTCATGAAACAAGTCATGTTTGTGTCTGTTTCATGTTTCCCTGGTTTGATCACAGGAACAGGAAGAACTCGGCTACATAGATGCTGCGTCGATGGAAAATCAATCAAACTAAAGACAAACGTTTATTTAAAAGAAATAAAGAAGCTGTGGTTTAAACTAAACTAAAACAGTTTGTTTCAAACATTTCACATAGAAGTAGTTTTTATTTTAAACTGAGGGGATTATTTTATTATATCTGAAGGTCAAAGGTCATTCAGTGATTGCTTGTTCTTCACTTCTGGTTAGATGCAGTCTGTATTTATTTGTTTGGACCCGAGACAAAGTCCAACCAATAAAGATTCATCTAATCTAATCTAACTGTAAATTATAATCCAGGTTATAAAAACATATTTATCAAGTTTTATTGTTAAATACTAACAAAAGATCAAAGGAAAACTACAAAAATTAGTGAAAATATTTCAACACACTGGGGTAAATATAAAGATCTGGGGGGAGTGATGGTGATGTGGGGAGTGGTGATGCAAAGGTTGGAGAAGGTGAGCCTGTGATTGAGAGGTTGCTGGTTCAAATCCCAAATATTTAAGTGGTGAAAATGAAGCACCCACACCTGCCTTGACCTTCATTTGCTCCACCTGAGACACTTGAGCAAGGCACAAAATATTCCAGAGAAGACATCACTTTGTTCGAGGCAGAGAGGGGTCTATACCTACAACTCTAATTTTCAGGCTGCTGTTTAATACACCGTGTTTTTTTTTTTTTCTTTCTTTCGGCTTTTTCCCTGCGTTAGGGGTCGCCACAGCGAACTAGTCGCACGAAGATTTGGCAGTTGTTTTTACGCCGGATGCCCTTCCTGACACAACCACAGACCACCGAGCAACCACAGCCCTCTGTGTGGAGCAGAGAGCTGATATCTAGGGTTCCCGGGGGAGCAGATGGTGTGGGTTAAGGGCCTTGCTCAAGGGCCCAGAGTGGGGCAGATGAGGGTGGAGACAAGTGTGACCGCTTCACTTATCCCACCCACATCTTTGATGTATGTCGGTACCGGGGCTTGAACCGCCGACCTTCCGATCACAAGCTCACCTTAACCTCTGCGCCACCACTCCCACCGTGTTATTTTACATTATTAGTGTTTAGTGTATATCTTAGACCCTTGTATACTGTTTCTTTTTATACTTGGTGTTTTGCTATTTTTGGGTGTAACTGGGACCTTGAGTACAGTTTTGTTCCACCTCATGTACCACATGTGATGTGAACAACAACAAAGAACCTTGAACCTTAATAAAGTGGCCACAGGAGGAGTTGAGCTTCAAGGCAAGAAGTTCAAGCTGTTTAGTCATTTTGAGGATGTGAGTGTGTTTTGTGATCCTTGTGTCGTCTGTCCTGTCCTCCTCAGTGTTTCTCCCTCATGTAATCAGCTCCTGCCTCTGACACCTGTTGTCCTTCCCCAGGTGTTTGTGTTTATTTCCTCCTTAGTGTTTTGTATTTGTCTTTATGTTCCCCGTGTCCACGCATTGTCCTGAAGGGCGTTCTGGTTTAGGCTCTCTCCGTGTCTTTCCAGTGGTTTGCTGCACGTCAGCGTGTGTTTTTTCATTTATTAAATATATATTCTTCTTTCAACCCTGAGTTCTCCGAGTCCTGCCTGCACACGGGTTCTACTGAACAACAGAAATGTAACAGAACATGAGGACAGAGGGGAACATTTGAAGTTATTTTTAAACTATATAGCCACTCGTCCACCAGGCGTGATCACACATAAAAACAATGTTTACATTTTTAGCAACGTCTTTATCAGAGATTGTTTTGCCAAGACAGAATTCTGATAAGACAAAAAAAAAAAAACTTTAGTTGATTGAACCCAAATTTTTGGGAAGAGACTTCTGACCTTTATGCCCAAACCTGACCTGAGTTAATCTGGACTACAGATGTTTCTCAACACAGGGCCTGGATTGGGTTGTACATTGTCAGATAGCAGAAGTAAAAGCAGAATAAAAGTTTTTTCATTTTATATAAGATTAGAATAAACTTTTTTGATCCCTTGGGAAGATTCCCTCAGGAATATAAAAAATATAGTAATTAGAAGTTGCTCCAATGACAACATCTCTCTGCTGCACAAATTCATGAAGTGTGATTTCTGTGAAGGTGAAATAAAAAATGTTATAGTGAACCCTGTAGTCAAAGTCAATCAGTCAATCAAAACTTTATTTCAGACGCATATGGTCTATAGTAACAAAACAACAACCACCAAAAATAAAAAATAAAAAATACAACATCAACAAGACACAGTAAAAACAGAATGTTCATCCATTGCCAAATAATTTAAGGCGCCAGTGATTCCACAGACTTGAATAGAACCTAACCGAGCTTTGTGCAGGGTTGGTCAGAGTATAGATGATGCTATTTGCAGAGTTTGTTAGCCTACACATACATCTGTACATAAGGTTACGAAGCACAGCTGCACAAGTTGGTACATTGGCATTTGCAAACATCTGGCTGGCACTACTCCATCGCGGCACCTTAAGCAGCATCCTCATGCCATCATTGTATGCCACCTGTAGTTTATGCATACTGCTCTTTCTGTAATGCCGCCACAGGTGTGCAGTGTACATTGGGGTACAATATGTTTTGAAGAGTGCAGTTTTTACAGACACTGAGCACATAGAGAACCTCCGAAGAAGCACATTAGCTTGTACATATTGCATACAACGCTGCCTGTAAATGTCCCTGTCATCAGACAGGTCAGCGGTTATGTAATGTCCCAAGTATTTCACCTCCTCACTGACTTTGAGGATGTTGCCAGACAGAGTGAAGTCAGGGAAAGATAATTTAGTGTCCTCTTTGCTCCTGATAATCATGATGATACTTTTTATTGCATTATATTTGATGTCAAAGTCCAATCCATACTGAGAGCAAACTCTTAACAGTTGCTGCAGACCAGCACTATATGGACAGAATATAACAAGATCATCAGCATACATTAGGTGGTTGATGGTTCTATTACCAACCCAACAGCCAGTCCTGCATTGATTCAGCAGTTTAGATAAATCATCCATATACACGTTAAAAAAGCAAGGAGACAAAATGCTGCCTTGTCGCACACCATTACTCACATAAAAAGACGATGATACAGATTTTCCCCATTTTATACACATAGACTGGTGAGCATACCAATGTAGTGGAATAGGCCCTCATGCTTGACCTTCAATTACACTTTTTCACATCTCTCTGAAACTCTTAGTGTTACACTTTTCTTTAAGCTCTCAAGGAGACAAGTGGACACTATTTAATTACATTTATTTTGAATTAAGAGACATAAATCAGAAGAGACTTTCTTTAATTTGTGTTAATTCAGAATTAATCAACACAATAACTTCAATATACTGTATTGATCGTGGTTTATGCTGTTAGAATATTATTCACTTCTTCATACAATGAATCAAAGCATCACCTGTTATGCATAAGAACAGTATATTCTTAATATGTGTATGATTTTACTAAGCTGGTGTATTTTAAATATGCCAAAGTGAAGAACAAGTCAGAATAACCAGTTATGGAAATGTTTAGAGACACTAGCCCCTTTCATAAGTCAGAGCCGCGCAGTTCCCGGACAGACCAGTCCGGCTTTAATACCCATCGGGTCATTCATAAAACAAAATTGAATCCGGCTACGGCCCGGCTTCATTTGGGCATTCACAAAACGCGTGGAGCGCGTGTTGAAAAGAGGCGTGGGGAAAATGTGCAGCTCAGAGGACGTGGTGCCTGCGTGTTTAATGTGGGACCGCAGAGGTGGATGTAAACAAACATGGCGATGCTAGCGAACATCGTTGTGCTTCTCCGAATGCTTTTTTCTTTATTTTTTATTTTTTTGCTCTCACATCAGTACAGCAATCCGCTCCAGAAGGGCCATCCTTCACTGTACCGGTAAGTCCCTTTTTTAATTTCCTCCTCTGCGCGCAGAGACAGGAGCACACAGGTCTCTGCATCACCCCAGAGACAGATTGCAGACATTTCCGTGATGATCAATTAAAATATGAAAAAGATTTGGCGAAGTGATGCGCGATCAAAATACAAATGTCATGTTGTTGTTTACACATTTAAATACAGCGCGACAGTGTGCGCCGGGATATTACGTGGGAGAGTACGTCATTATTCAAATCAGTTTGAAGCCGCGCAGCCCCGAGACCTTTCACAAGTCGACAGATGCGGGTTTAACACTACCAATGCTCACGGGTCAGGGATGGATCAGAGGCGTGTCAACTTAACTCGCCAAGGCGCGTTTTTTTTTCTTCTGAATGCTAGTGGAGGCTTGAACACGCATCAAACACGGATTGAGCTGTTTTATGAAAGGGGCTACTATGATCAAGTCATAGACTAAACTAGTCGTTCTGTCTCCTTTCTCTGAAAACAAATCCATCTACTCTCCAAAACAGATTCCCTGTTTTGTTCACACCTGCGTCTTCTGACGTACTATTGTTCTCTCCTATCCTGAGTGGTCCTCACACGTTCTCCCTCTCTCATTTGGTGAAACAAACCAACGAGCGAGCTGAACGTAACGCTGGTCACACTCCCTTCTTAAAGTGACACTTCCTGTCGGCTCGTCAGAGTGAAGTCAGAGCAATACAGAGCAAATGGAGGCTGGAGTGAGTCAACTATGAACTTGCTCTGTTTGAAGCTGATACGTCCGGCCATGAGTCAAGGGCCCGCGTCTTCAGCAAGGTTTACCATACCATTACCATACCATACCATACCATTTTATTTATAAAGCACTTTAAACAGGAGCAAGTCCACACAAAGTGCTGGACAAACAAACACGCAACAGGCAACACAGACAATGAAGTACAACACGAAAAACATAAAAACATTGCAGATCATAAATAAAACGATCCAATACAAATCAGCTGGCATTGAAAGCAATGGAGTAGTAGTGAGTTTTTAACCGGGATTTGAAAACCGAGAGGGAGGGGGCCTGTTTGATGAGCAGCGGTAACTCGTTCCAGAGTCTTGGGCCTGCTACAGAGAACGCCCTGTCACCCCTGCGCTTAAGGCGAGTTTCTGGAACTATTAAGAGTACCTGATCCTCTGACCTCAAAGCACGTGGAGGGACATATGGGTGTATCAGATCCGAGAGATAGGCGGGGGCGAGACTGTTCAGCGATTTGTAGACATACATGAGAATTTTGAATTGGATTCGAAGATGAACCGGTAGCCAGTGAAGGGAGGCCAAGACTGGTGTAATGTGCTCTCTTTTGCGTGTGCTGGTTAAAAATCGGGCAGCTGCGTTCTGAACCAGTTGTAATCGTGCAATGGTGGCTTGACTGACGCCAAGCAGAAGGGAATTGCAGTAATCCAGCCTAGATGTAATGAATGCGTGAATCACTGTCTCCAGGTTGTTTTTTGATAATATGGGCTTCAGCTTAGACAGACGCCTCAGCTGGAAAAAACAGGATTTGACAATCATGTTTACATGACTGTTGAGTTTCATGGAAGGATCCATTATCACTCCCAGATTTGTGACTTTTTGTTTTTCGGACAGGGGTAGAGCAGACAGGTCAATGCAGTGGTTTGAGGTTGTGTCATTGGGAAGGAACAATATGGCTTCCGACTTCTTATCGTTGAAGCTTAAGAAATTTAAAGCCATCCAGTCCCTGATGTCAGCCAGGCAGTCGAGCAGAGGTTGAATAGAGCCTGTACCATTTTGTCTTAGGGGGAAGTAAATTTGACAGTCATCAGCGTAGAAGTGGAAGGGTATATTGTGTTTCCGGAAAATAGCACCGAGTGGCAGCAGGTATAAGGAGAACAAGAGAGGACCCAGGATGGACCCCTGCGGAACCCCCCATTTAAGAGCCGCCACTGCAGAAGTAAAATCGTTGATGGAAACACAAAAGGATCTGTCAGAGAGGTAGGATCTGAACCAGTTTAGGGCTGATCCTGAGATGCCCACCCACTGCTCCAACCTAGCAATGAGGATCTCATGGTCGATGGTGTCGAAAGCGGATGTGAGGTCCAATAGGACAAGCAGCACAGAGTCACCAGTATCTGTGGATAGGAAGATGTCGTTAAAAACCTTCAGTAGGGCAGTCTCAGTGCTGTGGAGGGATTTGAAGCCAGACTGGAATAGCTCGGGGATAGCGTGATCCTCCAGGAAGCACTTTAGTTGGGACTCAACTATTTTCTCTAGAAGTTTAGATACAAATGGGAGTCTGGAGACAGGCCTGAAGTTGGATAATACTGACGGGTCGAGGTTTGGTTTTTTCAGGAGGGGTTGAACAGCAGCATGTTTTAATGATTTTGGCACCACACCCGAGGATAGACTGCTATTTACAATCGAGAGAATGGAGGGACCTAGAGTGTGAAAAACCTCCTTTAGGAGCCGAGGGGGGACCACATCGAAGGGGGAGCCAGATGGTTTCAGGTTGCACATGACCTGCTCTAGAGAGGACAGAGAGACTGGTTCAAAATGGTCACAAACAGCAACAGATTGAGGTGGGATGGATGGATCGTTAGATGGAGGAGAAATGAGAGCCCTGGTGGTTGCGATTTTATCTAAAAAGAAATGTTGGAAGTTCTCGCACAGCTCAGTCGAGGCTTCCATGGGTGATTGTTCAGTGAGGTGGAGAACAGGGTTTAACAGCAAACTCGCTGTGGAACCGATTTTAAGCTTCTAAGCTCAGAATACAATGTGGTCTCATCCATGAACACTTTTATTCTGAAAAGCCAAACCAGGACCTGAGCCATCACTCCGTGAGGTTGATGCGGATCTCATTGGAACCACTGCAAGATGGACACACTGGTCAGTGGTCACCTGTAAAACCGTAGCAGGACATGCACATAAGGCTGGACTAGTTTACCGGAGTTGAGACAAGAAATCTTCACAAAAAGTCGTTGTTCATCGTGGTACGGAGTCTAGCCGACACTGGACCGGAGGATGTGCCGTTTCCTGGTTAAAACACACCACTCTAACTCCTTTCATCCTCAAACTACCTCCTTAAACTTTCTCCTCTTATTTTTATTTCTAAAAGTAAAACTGTAAGTTTGTTCCGCAGAAATAAGTTAATATAAGACCCATTAACTTGTGTTCTGTTGTTCCTATGTTTTAATCTGCTGAAAAGTTAGTTATAGGAAACTGATCGATCAATCTATGTAGATATGTTTTGATTGTAATTTGATGATTTGTTATTAAATGATTCTACCTCTGGTAGGTCAAACATAGTAACGTTTCCTGTCATTTACATTCACTGAGTCACATATTTATTGGTATTAATCTGAAAAAGATGAGAACCCGCGAATTGATGGTAAATTTGTGTCAGATAAAATCTACTCAAATCTATCATCTAAAATATAGATAAGTCAGCAAACTGATCATTTTATCTATTTTATTACACCAATACACTAAGATTCTTAAAAGATATTTCGGTACTTCTCTTTCATGCAATTTATAAAACAATTTCCCATGATTTACATGATCAAACGCTTTTGAAGCATCTATAAAACACGTAAAAATTGGGGTATTATGCCTATTGTACAATTCCAAGATCTCCTTGAGAGCAAAAATGCACATATCAGTGCCAAGGTTTGGTTTGAAGCCAAACTGATTATCAAATGTCACGAGAAACTTCTCCATTCTATTTAACATAGCTCTCTCCAAGACCTTTGATAAAGTACTGGCGAGAGCTATAGGTCGATAGTTGTCTTTGCTATTTATCTTACCAGGGTTTTATAATACTTATAAGTTTTGTCTGTAATGTTATAGTGTTACAGCTTCTCATCATAAACAGGCTGTAAACAGCATGAGTGTGTATTTTACATTTATATCAAATGTCTGTTCATGAACTGAGCATCATTTTATACAAACTCCACCTGTGCTGCCTTTGTTTGTGTCAGTGAATCAGATTGACATCAGATTCTGTGATGTGAACAGTGTTTGTGTCAGTGAATCAGATTGACATCAGATTCTGTGATGTGAACAGTGTTTGTGTCAGTGAATCAGATTGACATCAGATTCTGTGATGTGAACAGTGTTTGTGTCAGTGAATCAGATTGACATCAGATTCTGTGATGTGAACAGTGTTTGTGTCAGTGAATCAGATTGACATCAGATTCTGTGATGTGAACAGTGTTTGTGTCAGTGAATCAGATTGACATCAGATTCTGTGATGTGAACAGTGTTTGTGTCAGTGAATCAGATTGACATCAGATTCTGTGATGTGAACAGTGTTTGTGTCAGTGAATCAGATTGACATCAGATTCTGTGATGTGAACAGTGTTTGTGTCAGTGAATCAGATTGACATCAGATTCTGTGATGTGAACAGTGTTTGTGTCAGTGAATCAGATTGACATCAGATTCTGTGATGTGAACAGTGTTTGTGTCAGTGAATCAGATTGACATCAGATTCTGTGATGTGAACAGTGTTTGTGTCAGTGAATCAGATTGACATCAGATTCTGTGATGTGAACAGTGTTTGTGTCAGTGAATCAGATTGACATCAGATTCTGTGATGTGAACAGTTTTGGGTCAGAGTTGCTGAGCTCAGCCTGCAGGACGGCTCCTCGGTGCCTCCAATAAAAACAATCAGAGACTCTCCACAGAGGTTGTGGAGTTTCTGTGTTCATTGATCACAGTGATCTGATCACTCTGCAAAAAACTTTTTCTAATTTATTAATTCTTGGTTCCTCCATGATAACAAGTTGTCACGTTGCTCTCTGCTCCATCTCAGATAAACATGGAGACAATCTTTGGACAGAAGTTGAAAGATCTTTAAATCTCTAAACTTGAAGGTTTGTGAGAATTCATTACTTTTTGCTTTGATCCTCTTCCTTGTTGGTAAAAATAATGTTGGGTCTTTTCTCTGACATTCTGACAAACACAGCATTTAAGCTACAGCATGAAAAAAGAAGCTACCGTAATTTCTGGACTATAAATCACAACTTTTTTCACACACTTTGAACACTGCAGTTTATACAATGATGCGGTTAATTTATGGATTTTTTTTGACGTCACATAGCTGTCAAATACATGTCTCTCTTGGTGGGCGGGTCCTCGTGACACATTGAGACTAGTTGTATAAATAAAAGTTTTTAAAAAATCAGACCAATGAAATTATCAAACAGGTCACAATGGACCAATGAAAGGGGGAGGGGAGGCCAATGAAACGTCTCATTCTCTCCTCTCCTCCTTGTTGTTAGGGATGCACTGATCCACATTTCTTACTTCCGATCCGATACTTAAATCTGGTTATCGACCGATACCGATACTTTCCCGATCTGATACCGTTCAGGTATATGTCTGTATAATAATTTTTTTGAACTGAGACTATTCATCTTAACATTGTGTGAGTTAAACCCAATGAAGACACTCTGGGCCATACAACAGGAAACTCACAAACTTTAACAGCACACAAGCGGCAGGTCTATATCACAGACGTCCTTCTCACTCATGGTACAACTGGAAAATTAAAATACCGCTAAGCATTATGGGAAAGACAACAAAATCCACTCCCGTAATGGTTAAGGGGAGTGGACTGTGTTGTCCCAGGTGTACTGCTCATCATTTGGTTCGTTGTTTGCAGCAGGGGCGGGACAACCTCAGCGCGAGCTGAATTTCATTAAAATTTAACTACAGAAACGCCTAAAAAAATTGTTAGCTGAATATATATTTTAGTGTTTCTGAGTTTAATTTTTGTTAATAACTGATTACAAATCATCTTATTTTAGAACGTAAATAACACGAAGCGCGCACCCATACAAAGCATTTCTGCTTTTCAGCGCGAGCTGAATTTCATTAAAATTTAACTAGAAACGCCTAAAAAAAATTGTTAGCTGTATGCATATGTTAGTGTTTATGAGTTTAATTTTTGTTAATAACTGATTACAAATCAGCTTATTTTAGAACGTAAATCATGGACGTGGCCAGGATTTCATGAGGGGCGGTTCGTTTAAAGGAAAAATTGACCTGGAACGAGCAACATGCCTCGGTGGTTCACTGGAAGCACGTCGGGTTGCCACTCCAAACTTTATCTCGACTCGGGTTCGATCCTCACTTGGTTGAACTTATTTTACGTTTGTCTTTTATTGGGCTTTAAAAAAGGAGTTTGTGTTAACCACAGTTATGGTGTTAACCGGTTCGACATTAGCGGCGTCTCCATAACTTCTCTTTCCACCTCTCTTACCCCGGCTTTACACAGCACGCGGCTCCGCCCCGCTCCGGTCTGCAGGTCGCAGCTGAACGAGTCCAATTTCCACTGCCTCTGCTCAGCTCAGGTCCGCCTGGATGCGCTACTCCGAGACGCATGCGCGGGAATTACGAGATAGCGCGATAAATAAAGTGATAAATAATGAAGTCAGAACAAAACAAATCATTCGGTGGAAGACGGAGGAGAACAGTAGAGAGACTGCTGCCTTTATCTTCTCTCGTAAATGAGCTACATGGTTCGAGCAACAGGAAGTGATGTTTACTGTTACATATCCTGAGGAAGCTGCCAATGCTGACACCTTTAGTTCTTGTGTATGTTGACTGCAGTCATGTTTTTGTGTGGTTAATTAGTCTGATTATGATCAGGCTTGTGTGTGTGTTCAGCCAGGAACACCTGAGAGCCACGCCTATATATACTTCAAGTTGAGAGTGCTTGAATGCGGAGTGTTGTGAGCTCAGAGTTTGGTTGCTTTATTGCTGAGCTGTTTGAGTACTGTTTGGGTACTGTTTGAGTACTGTTTGGGTACTGTGGGGTGTTCTCCGCCCGCCCCTGCCTGTCTTGAAGTCTGATCTTCTGTTTAGAAGGTTCTTGGTGAGTAACTACTAGCTCATGTTTGGTCTTGACTGCTAGATGCACTTAAAGAGTGGCTACTAGCTCATGTTTGGTCTTGACTGCTAGTTGCATTTGTGTCAGCTCATTTGTTTGTGGAGTTTGACTGTGCTTGATGCACTTAGGAATGTTTGCTCATCTTTTGACTTTTGTAGTGCTTAGTGCACTGGGTAGCTGAAGGCTGCATTTATGACATTAGGATCCTGCTAATGATAATTGATATCAGGGATGCTGACCTGTGTGGTTAGTTTAAGCTGGTTTAACCAGGAACATTATTGAGCTTGGAGCTGTTTGGAGCTTTTTGAGCTGTTTGGAGCTTGGAGCTGTTTTGGAGTTTGGAGCTGTTTGGAGCTTGGAGCTGTTTGGAGTTTTTGTTGGTTTGCCTAATGACAGAGTGAGATCGGTAGTCCAGTTATATCGTTTTTCTTTTACCCCTAGGGTCCCCTTTTGGTCAGGTAGTCCGTCTCCAGATAGGCTGCGACGGCCCTGTTTTTATGGGTTGGGCCGACGCTGGGGACGTTATATTCTTTTTGGCTGACTCACTCTTGTCCACCAATTATTTGTACTTTTGTCTGTCTATTTTTGCTCCCTTTTTGTTGCCCTGTGCCAGAAGACGGTGCACTCCGCACCTGGAGGGAGGAGTCGGGGAGTTTTCCAATAAAGCTTTTTAATTTATCTTCTGCCTCCTTGTGTCTTGTGTCCCGTTTATGTGTTCGGCCTGAGCCAGCCGTAACATATTTTGGGGGCTCGTCCGGGATCTTGAATCCTTTTTGACTCCTTGTCTGGATCTTGGATCCTTCTCCTTTTGCTCCTTGTCTGGATCTTGAATCCTTTTTTACTCCTTGTCTGGATCTTGAATCCTTTTTGAGCCCTTGTCTGGATTTTTGAATCCCTTTTGAGTCCTTGCCTGGATTTTTGAGACATTGAGTTGTTTGTTCTGGTTTTGAGCAGACATTGAATTGTTTGTGCTTAAAATATTGAGAGTGTAGTGAAGTCTTTTGAAGCCAAGTGTTTTTGGACCGCAGTTAATATAATTGCTACTTTTTACATTTGGTGTGTTTTGACAGCTGTGTGCTGTAGTTTGCACTCTCTCTGGAGCTGACAGGACCAGCTCCTGGTTGCTGATTGAGCTGAAACACGCAGCTGTGTGTGTGTGTCCGTTTTTGGATTGTGCTGCGTTCAAATGCAGCTGTGATTTTGCTGTTGTTTACAGTGAAAGTCTTTAGAAGAGGGGTACAGCTTAAAAGCTGTTTGTGTTCACATCATGGAGTTCAATTTGAAGAAATTTATTGAACAGCCCACGGTGCAGGTCTTTGCTGACTGCACTATAGAACAAATGTTGAGTGTGGCAGAACACTTCAACATTGATATAAGAAGCCGCATTCATGAAAAACATTTTAAAGGTGAACTGTTGACTAAATTATTTATGCTTGACATTTTTCCTGAGGTAAATGATACAGAGCGTCTAAAGGAAAAGGAAAATGAAGCTGCTTTAAAAAGAAAACATGATGAACAAATAAGGAAAGAAAAAGAGCTTATTTTAGAGCAGTTCGAAATTAAAAAAAGAAACTTAATGATTAAACACCAAGCTCTCTTGAAAGAACAAGAGCTTGAGCAACAGAGACTTCAAGCTGCTCTGGATGAAATTAAGCGTCTTCAGGAACAAGAGGATTTGGAACGACTGAGAAGGCTGACAATTCAACATGCCTGTCATCCGGTGGTTACTGCACCAGTGCTTTGCACTCAAGCAGCCCTAGCATGTCCTAACTTTGATGCATCATCTGTGTCTATGCGGGTGCCTCTCACACCTCAACAGAAGGGGGCGCCTCAAGAACATCTACCGGAGGAAGAAGACGAGATCAATTTGAGTAAAAACTCCCTGATGAACTGTGAAGCAAAACCGATTCCAGTGGAGGAAGTGAAACTCTTGCTTCATCTTCAAGAAGTAGATGACGATCTTGGTGACTGTTTCTTACAGATGTTTGACACTGAACATGAAACTGAACAAACCATAGTTCAGTCAGATGAGGAAATAATAGATTTAGAAGAGCTAAAGGAGGATGACTTTGAACTAAGGGAATGTTTTTTATTTAGCTCTGAGGAAGAGGATGTCCCAGTGAGCCTAAGAGAGATGAAGCCACACGTGACACATTCTCCTGCTCCTTTATGTCCCGTTTCTGCCACTACAGAAATCAAAGAGAAAGTGGTGGTGGATGACATGGGACCGTCGCCTCAACCTAAAGCAAGAGATGGGTCTGAAGAAAATACATTTTCACTGTCTGTGAGAAATGAAGTGCTGCAGCCTTATATTGGACATGTTTCAAATGATTCTGAGTCTAACTGTCTCTACTCTGCTTACAGTGTGGCTGGAAACAGTGCTGTTGCAGCTGACATGGTGGAGCTGCCACGTGCAGAAAATGACAGTTTCCCTCTGGCTGTTATGAAGAGTATCCACTCTCCCACTGGCATCCTTGGTCATGATGTTGATGTTGGTTTGGTGTCTGTTAACAAAAATAAGTCTTACAGAGTAAGCCTAGACAAGCGTTGCCTGTTTGGCTTCAGAACATTTTAAGATAACATGACATTGATTATGTTAGCGGTTAGGCGGACTAGTTTTAATGATGTTTTTAGTCCGTTTGTCTGTTGTGACCGCTACATTGTTGCTCTCTAGGGTCCTATTTATTTTGCATGTGCGGATGTGAGATGTTTTCACCTGGCATCCACATCACCCCCATACAAAACACTGGTGGTGGAGGTGTTACATATCCTGAGGAAGCTGCCAATGCTGACACCTTTTAGTTCTTATGTATGTTGACTGCAGTCATGTTTTGTGTGGTTAATTAGTCTGATTGTGATCAGGCTTGTGTGTGTTCAGCCAGGAACACCTGAGAGCCACGCCTATATATACTTCAAGTTGACTGTGCTTGAATGCGGAGTGTTGTGAGCTCAGAGTTTGGTTGCTTTATTGCTGAGCTGTTTGAGTACTGTTTGGGTACTGTTTGAGTACTGTTTGGGTACTGTGGGGTGTTCTCCGCCCGCCCCTGCCTGTCTTGAAGTCTGATCTTCTGTTTAGAAGGTTCTTGGTGAGTAACTACTAGCTCATGTTTGGTCTTGACTGCTAGATGCACTTAAAGAGTGGCTACTAGCTCATGTTTGGTCTTGACTGCTAGTTGCATTTGTGTCAGCTCATTTGTTTGTGGAGTTTGACTGTGCTTGATGCACTTAGGAATGTTTGCTCATCTTTTGACTTTTGTAGTGCTTAGTGCACTGGGTAGCTGAAGGCTGCATTTATGACATTAGGATCCTGCTAATGATAATTGATATCAGGGATGCTGACCTGTGTGGTTAGTTTAAGCTGGTTTAACCAGGAACATTATTGAGCTTGGAGCTGTTTGGAGCTTTTTGAGCTGTTTGGAGCTTGGAGCTGTTTTGGAGTTTGGAGCTGTTTGGAGCTTGGAGCTGTTTGGAGTTTTTGTTGGTTTGCCTAATGACAGAGTGAGATCGGTAGTCCAGTTATATGATGCAGGAGTTGCGGCAAGAGAAGGAGCTGCAGCATCAGAGGTCCAGCAGCCCCAGAACCAGATGCAGATGAATAAGCAGCTGATCCAAGCTGCTGCAGCAGTCTGGGATGAAGGAGCCTCAGGTCTGATGAATAAACAGCAAACCTGATGATGAAGCAGCAGCAGCAGAAGCTGAACAGAGGTCTGTAGCAGCAGCAGCAAAAGCAGCAGTGTGAAGAGGAGCCATGAAGCCAGTGTTTGGAGCCATTTGAGGTGGCCGTTTGTGAGCCGTTTGGAGCCATTTGATGTGGCCGTTTGGAGCCTTTTGAGGAGGCCGTTTGATGAGCCGTTTGGAGCCATTTGAGGTGGCCGTTTGGAGCCTTTTGAGGAGGCCGTTTGATGAGCCGTTTGGAGCCATTTGAGGTGGCCGTTTGGAGCCTTTTGAGGAGGCCGTTTGAGCTGTGTAAAGAAGTCCGTATGAAGAAGCGGATGTCGTGAGACGAGCAGAAGTGCTGTCGTTTGGAGCTGGCGTGAGACCTGCTGCTGTGCGTTTGAAGAAGGAGCTGAAACCTTCTGTTGTGACCTGCTGCTGCATATTTAAGAAGAGGAAGCTGAATCCTTCCATTGTGGAGACCTGCTGAGTGCTGAAAACCAAGAGCCGTGAGTGTCCTGCTGGACTTTGAGTTTTTTGTATTAAAGAAGCTGTTTTTTGAGAAGTCCAACTTTTTTCTTTAATCACCTTTTTTTTAGGACACAGACTCCAGAGAGCCTGAAATAAACATTGTTTTTTTTTTAACATCCTTTCTGTGTCTGGTGTCCTTGTGGTAAGGTTAGCTCATTAGTCAATTAGTCCAATCCCGGACGAGCCCCCATTATATGTTACGACCCGAAGGCACGTAGCACACAAGGACACCAGACACAGAAAGGATGTTAAAAAAAAACAATGTGGTTCAAGACAAGAAAGTTCATGCTCAAGTTTCGGTTTGATGATGTTTGGACAAAAATATACAGGATTATTAGATTATTGATTAACTGGAATCAAACAACATGAAAGAAAATACTTTTTATTTATTTATTTCTTGTATTGCGTTTTTAGGTGTAGTCATAGTCATAAATATAATAGTTTAGTCATAGAATAGTCATAAATGATAGTTTGACAGCATTTTTGTACAAATAAATCCGTATAGAGCTAGGATTAGTCCGCCCGTGGTGATTTTATTTTGTAAATACGGATGTTGTGCTCGTTCCTTTTCCTGTTGGTGCGACGTAATCTTCAAAAGTTGACTCCGGCACAGCTCCGGCGTCCGGCAGAAATAGAAAAATTTCTAATTTTGACGGAGTGCCGTCCGCTCGCCGCAGCTCGCCGCCGCCGTGCGGAGCCAGTGTACTTTATCTCATTGATTATAATGGGTGTGTATTTGCTGCGGAGGTCGTACCGGAGCGGAGCGGAAGCGCATCGCAAGATGTGTAAAGCCGGGGTTAACAAACAACTTTTGTGCGGGAGTTGTAGGCGGGACTTCATAGGCAAACTCCCCACCCACTTCACGGCGGCTCTCCGCACAATGTGAAATGAGCGGGGGCGGGCCTGGCTGGGCTCAGGGCCACCCCGGGACGAGCTGGGCCTGGGAGGGCTGTGCAGTGCGAAAACGGCTAATGACTTCCTGGTAGGCTACTGTATTTTATGTTTTTTTAAACCAGTCGTGTTACGGACCCTGTTCAGAATAAAACATTTACTGTACGTATTTGTGTATGTTACTGGTAATTAAAATTTTAAATAATATTTCTGTGTAAATATCTCATGTTACAACATGGACACCTGTGACTTATAAACAAGCATGGCCTATATATGTATAAAATTATTATTATTTTATTTAGTGGGCGTGGCTTATATTAGGTTATATTCAACAGTCTGGAAATGGCGGTACTTCCTGGATATATTTTTGGTCTCCCAGCAACCAGCTCCAAACTCAGGCTCAGTTTGTACATTTGGTCTCGTTCCTCTTGTCTCCTGCACTTTGGTTCCTCTTCCTGTGTGAAGAGTCCAACAGGATGTGAACACATCCCTTTTGGTATCAGAGTGGTTTACAGCACACAGAAGTATTTGAATGATGATGTTGATCTTCTGTGCTGGGCCATCCTTTTGGTCCATCAGGTCAGGACTCTGCGTACATCATCAGGTCAGGACTCTGCAGTCTACACTCATCTCCAGGCCAGCGGTCACTCTTTCAGGGATGAAGATGTTCACATCCTTGATAGAGAGGAACGATGGTTTGAGAGAGGAGTAAAGGAGGCCATCTTTGTGAAAAGAAACCGTCCATCATTAAACAGGGGTGGAGGCCTCCGGGTTCAACTGTCCCCCTCTTACAATGCTGTTATTGCTAGTATCACTCAGCCCTCTGTGAATAGCAAACAACCATCAGGGTGCTAACGATCCATCGTTAGGCTGATGGTCCTCCTTGATCATGTGAGCAGCTGGTTTCGGCTGTCATCAGCCAACTGGTTGTTTAACACTGTGAGAGGGTGCTATTTATAAGACTGAGCTGAATACAGCAACTCAGACTGAGGAAGTCTTTCGGACGAAAGACGAAACGTTTCTACAATTTTTTTTTTTGCTTTGTTTTGTTTTATTCTTTGAATGTCCAGAGGACCAGACTTAGCTTTTTTAGATTTTTCTACCTGGATTACTGAGCATGCATCAGGGTATGTTGAATTCTTATTTCAGAACAAAGTTTGATGAGCCGATCATTCTCAATCAGTTCATCTGGACAGTTTCTTTTTAGTAGAAACGTTTCACCCTCACTCCAGAGGGCTTCGTCAGTCAGAGTAGTCCCAGCACACTGAAGTTACCCCACCAAGTAAACAACTTAAGTGGACGAACCAGTTTGCTGTAGCCAAGATGGTTTCTGGAGGCTGTCCTGTCCCTTGTCGACACCTCCCAGGCAGGCAGCCATGTCCAAAGTGGTTCAAGACAAGAAAGTTCATGCTCAAGTTTCGGTTTGATGATGTTTGGACAAAAATATACAGGATTATTAGATTATTGATTAACTGGAATCAAACAACATGAAGAACAGATGATGTTTGTTTTCTTCACTAAACAAACTGCATCATGTTCTAACATCAGACTCAACAGCTTCCTGCTGCTTCCTGTCAGTCCTTTCAAAATAAAATGACACTAATGTTAGTTCAGATGTGTTTGATTTCAGTTGTGTGAAGTTTAGATGGAGCAGATAATCCACTTGAACAGTTTGATGGTTGTGAAATAAATCAGAGTTCATTCTGCTTCACTTTAGTCTTTAGACTTCCTCCTTTCTGCAGCTGCAGCAGGAAACAGTTTGATCAGGAGAAGATCAGAGTTGATGTTCACATGAATGATTTGTGTTTCCTCTGCAGGTGAAGGTAGAAAGTGTGTGTGAGCTGATGTGAATCCAGCAGCATGGATCAGTGTGAGGACAGAGAGGAGGGAGTCCCTCCCTCTAAAACCACTCTGTGTGGGGAACATGAGAGCCAGAGCAAAGATCAGAGGTGACATCTCTAACTGTCCACGACTCTTCTCCATGGTAGAGCTCAGCACTCACAGCAACACACTGACTTTATTCACAGGAACACACCTGGACCTAGACCTGGACCAAAACCTGGACCTGATCCTGGACCTGGACCCAGCTGTGTGTCCTTAAAGAGTGACATGTCAAAGGATCTACCTTTTGAATTCAAACAAAGAGTTTCCTCCAACAACCAGTAAGTTTCTCTCAGAGTCCAGTCAAGGCTGGATGATATTAAAGATAATTGTTTTCTGTTGAACGACTTTGAGTTGATTTTTATTTCATTTCTCTGAGACTAAGTTGCTGCTTTCTGTCTGTAACTTGTTTCAAACTCTTGTTGAACAAAGAGAATAAAAGTCAAATCATGTGAGTTTTAAAGGATGCTGATTGTGTCGTGAACAAAGCTGCTGATGACAGAATCCAGCAGGAACCAGAACCAAACTGAGCCTTCAGCTCTGCTTTTTATTCTTCTCATGTTCACATGATCCATCAGATGGATTTTAGATGAAATGATGAACATCAGCTGAAGCTGGAGCTCATTACCGTCTCCATGGTAACAGAAACTCTCAGCTGTCTCAGACTGACAGTTACAAACATCCAGGATCAAATCTCCAGTGGAAAAACCAAGACCCTCCTCTAAAACTCTGACTGACAGAGACAGAACCAGAACTCCCATCACAACCAGTTTCACTGTTAGTTTCCAGAACATCAGCAACAATCTGGACTTTTTACTAGTTTTACTAGTTTTTGGTGTCGGTCCAGTGTCATGTTTTTTAAATACTTTTCTTCTTCTTTCGGCTTCTCCCTTCGTTAGGGGTCACCAGAGCGAACTAGTCGCACAAAGACTTTGCAGTTGTTTTTATGCCGGATGCCCTTCCTGACACAACCACAGACCACCGAGCTACCACAGCCCTCTGTGTGGAGCAGAGAGCTGATATCTAGGGTTCCCGGGGATGAAGATGGTGTGGGTTAATGGCCTTGCTTAAGGGCCCAGAGTGGTGCAGATGAGGGTGGAGACAGGTGTGACCGCATCACTTATCCCGCCCACATTTTTGATGTTGTTGGTACCGGGGCTTGAACCGGCGATCTTCTGATCACAAGCTCGCCTTCTTAACCTCTGCGCCACCACTCCCGCGTCAGTACAGTCTCCTGTAACTGGTTTAAAGTCTGAATGGTTTCCAGCTGATTTCCATGTCTCCTTCATTCTGGGACAGAGTCCGAGCTAACAGATCTGGTCTAAACCCTCCTTGGTTCTGGTCTCTGAGTGGAGGTTCATGTTTTTCCAGCAGTTGACTCAAAGAAAGGCTGCTGTGTTCATCTTGTTGTGTAGCTTCAGAGAACTTCCAGAAACAGAGAGTTCAGGCTGTGATTGTGAGTCCACCTTCTCCTCTCTCAGTCACAGGAGGCTGCAGCTCTCTGCTCTGCTGCTGCCAATAATCTGGATTACTCAACTACACACTCATCCACTTAGACATTTTCTGCTGTTTCGTCGCCCAGTTTAGCGGGACGCTAACTGCTCCACACGCTACCTGCTAAGCTAACGGAGCTAACAGGTTAGCCACCACAAACAGCGTAGTGAGAGGATTTAACGTTTTTCTGCTGTTTCGTCGTCCAGTTTAGCGGGACGCTAACTGCGCCACATGCTACCTGCTAAGCTAAGAGAGCTAACAGGTTAGCCACCACGAACAGCATAACGAAAGGATTTCTTCAAAACCACTAGGATTTCTTCAAAACCACGTTTAGCGGCGACTGACTGGTTTCAACTTGATGTCTCTTCTCGGCCATGGTTCCGGAGAAAAGCAAGAGGAAATCGAAGAACTCCAACAAGACGAGCAGGCCAGCGAGCCCCGGCTCCCGACCTTGCCCAAATAGATGTGGCTATTTCATCTTGGCAGCGGACACCCACGAGGCCTGTCCGTTCTGCCTAGGAATGGTCCACACAAAAACAGCTTTGGACTCCCTGGAATCTTGTCCTAACTGCAACCAGTTGCGTGAGGCGGTGAGACAAAGGTGCGTGGACTTCGTGGCCAAGGCCATGGGCAGGTCCACCACGGCACAGGAACCGCTCCTCACAGAGGTTCACACTCCCACAGCAGAGTTGGAGGCAGACGAGATGGAGGACAGCGGTGCTGTGGACTGGGGTGAGACAATGGACACTGTTGCCCCCGTGGGGAACTCCACAGTAGAGTTCGACACGAGGGACTTGTTACGAGCCGAGGAACTCTCGCTAACAGCCTCGGGCGAGCTATCGGGCAACGAGGCGGACAACGAGGAGGATGAGAAGACGAGGACTTTTCCCGGAGCCCAACAGCAGGTCAACCAGAGACAGACGTGTCAACCCCTGCTCTGTTCGAACTGTGCCGCAGAGCCGCAGACGCTTTGAAGGTAACTTGACCAGAGGCCCCCCCCCACCTCGACAACAAGTAATGAGGCTGGCGGAGAACTTCTTTTATGCCAAGCAGCAGTCAGCCACGAGGCACAGGATGCCCATCTTTCCCGACTTCCAAACAGAGCTGACACGCACCTGGGCTGAACCCAAGGCCCCCTTGACACTGTCTCTCTCCCAGTTTCTGGACATGGACGGAATGGAGGCGGCAGGCATGGCCCACATTCCTCAGATGGAGGAGACGTTGGTGGCTCATTTGGCCCCCAGGACGTCGAGCTCCAAACCCACTCTGCCCAGCAAGGCCTGCCGTGTATCAGCCTTGCAACTTGAAAAGAGCTACCAAGCACAGGGCCTTGTTGTGCGCGCCATGAATGCCTCTGCAATGATGCAGGCCTACCTGGCCAAAAAGCTGCAGGAGCTCCAGCAGACCTCCAACAAGAGAAAAATGGCCGAGGTTCTGGACGAGGCCTGCAAGGTGACAGACTTTGTCCTCCACCTCATGGGAACTGCAGCCATCACTCAGGGAAAAGCTATGGCCGAGACGGTGATCGCTCAGCATCATTTGTGGTTGACCCTGACAGACCTTCCAGAGGACCAGCGCGACCCGTTCCTCCACCATCCCATCTAGCCCACAAGCTTGTTCAGCGGGGCTCTGGAGCAGATCCAGAGCAGACTGGATCAGCGGAGGAAACAAGAAGAAGCCCTGCGTGAGGGGATACCCAGAAAACATTTTGTGCAACCCAGAGAATCGAGCGGGCACAGGGACCAACAGCAGTGACACCACTCTGCCACGTGTCGACCAGATAAAAAGAGGCCAAATCTTGAGAGGGAGCAGCGGCCGAAACCCGTCTCAGAGCCTCCTCAGGCGGGCCAGGCCTGGTCGAAGAACAGGTTCATTCCATGGCAGGCAGGACCACCTCGGTCCTCTTCAACGAACCGTGACAGAAAGCAGAAGTCAGCCTGAGCCAGAACTGCTTCACCACCATTCAGGCGTTTCCACCCAAAGGTAAAAGAGGAAAGCCGAACTTTTAATACCAGCTTTTGTGCTAAAGAAGCCACAATTAACTGGTCCAGAACGTGTAAACACACAAAAATACTCAAATGTTTGTGTAATAAACAGAAATTGTTGTTTGAACACGTCAATAAAGTCTCAGAAAGCCAAAAATGTTCTCTGCCTCGACTCAGCATTAGGGGGGAAAACACAACATCTTTTTATGCAAAATGTGTCAATAAAGAGTCAGGAAGATCAGTTCACACACCCGGCTACCCCCACTCTGATAAGACAGTCTCTCAGGAGACACAATGCGCCCTTGCAAGGGGTCAGAGACCTGTCTGCCCCAGCCAGACTCTCTGACCCCTGCAGTGGGACAGACAGGCCCGCTGAAGAGCGGGCGGGGGGGAGGGAGTGCTCACCTGCCGCTCTCCCCCTCACACACAAGGTAAACATGCCCTCCAGGCTGACAGCATGAGCTGCAGCATGGGAGCCTTGCAGCCCATGTCCCTGGGTCATGTCAACCATAACTCATGGGTACAAACTACAAATTTTCAAATGACCACCACCCTTTTTGGGAGTGGTGAAGTCAGCCATAACCCTGTCTTGCACTCATGTTCTCAGGGAGGAAATTTGCTCCATGCTGCAGAAAGGTACAATCAGGGCAGTTCCTGCTCACAATGTAAACAGAGGGTACTTCAGCAAGTACTTCATCGTTCCAAAGCGAGGGGGCGGTCTCAGGACGATTTAGGATCTGAGAGGTTTAAACAGAAGGCTACGTACGTTCAAGTTCACCATGTTGACCCTGAGACAGGTAATCTACTCGATATGCCTGAGAGATTACTTTTGCAGCGTGGACTTAAAATGTGCTTTTTTCCACATCAGCAGCCGGCGCACACACAGGAAATTCCTACGTTTTGCATTCGAGAATGCTACATATGAGTTCCAGGCCTTGCCTATTGGCCTAAAAACCACGCCCAGGACATTCACCAAATGCCTGGAGGCAGCCCTGGCACCCATGAGGAGCCAGGGCGTCAGAGTGTTGAATTATCTTGACGACTTGTTGGTCCTAGGGGACAGCAGAGTCGAGGCAAAAGTACACACAGACATGGTAATGTCTCACCTGAAATCACTAGGTTTTGTCATAAACCTGGAGAAGAGCAGATTGTCTATCTCAGATTATTGTTTTTCTAGGAGTACAATTAAACTCCATTCTGTACAGGGCAAGGCTCTCAGAGGCATGGGTGGCAACACTTTAACTCTGCTTAGCGCGTTTTCAGCTGGGCAAGATGGTGTCTCTCAAACTTTGCCAACGTTTGTTGGGCCTACTGGCAGCAGGAATCATTTGCGTTCCTCTGGCCCTATTACATATGCGGCCTCTGCAGATTTGGGTCAACAAGCAGCTGGAGCTTGCCCCCCCTCATCAAACGAGGGGTATGAAAGTCAGCTCAGAGTGTGTAAAGGCCCTACAGCCATGGAAGAACCCCACAGTGTTCAGCACAGGAGTCACACTGGGAAGGGTATTGTCCCGGGTCCTGGTGATGACAGATGCGTCCAAAACAGGGTGGGGGGGCTCTGCAGGGACCAGTATGCCCGTGGGGTCTGGACCCAGCAGGAAGCCCGGCTCCACATACATTTCCTGGAGATCCTAGCAGTGCTACCATCACTGAAGCACTTCTTCAGAAAGGGACTAATTACATACCAGCATGTCCTGATAAAATCAGACAACAGGTGTACTGTTGCCTACATCAACAAGGAGGGAGGGACATGGTCCCAACCCCTCCTGATGCTGACACAGATATTGCTCACATGGTACAGCTCCCGGATCTTGTCACTGAAGGCAACCCATGTTCTAGAGGAGCTAAACCACGGGGCAGATGCCCTGTCAAGGGGGGAGTCCCCTCCCCTCAGAATGGCGCCTGAACCCACGTATCATGGACCAGATATTGGCACAATACGGGAGGGCAGACGTAGATCTGTTCGCTTGCAGTGACAACACTCACTGTGTTCTGTACCACTCCATACGGGATGTGAACCCACCATTGGGTATGGACGACCTAACATACAACTGGCAAGCAGGGAGGCGGTATTACGCATTTCCCCCCGTCCCTTTAATTCAGGTGATGTTGTAACGTGTATGCAAGGGAGTTCTCTCTCTAATATTGGTAGCCCCAGGTGGCCAAAGAAAGCATGGTTTGCAGAAGTGATCTCACTCCTGGCAGGAACACCTTGGCAGCTGCCCCCCCACACATACACACACACAGGGACCTGCTAACCCAGGCCCAAGGGCAGATCTTGCATCCACGCCCAGAGCTGTGGCAGCTCTGGGTCTGGCCGCTGAGAGGGATGGGTTAATGGCTTCCGGCCTACCCAGTAATGTGGTAAACACAATACAAGGAGCGAGAGCACAGTCTATGCAGACACTCTATGCACGTAAGTGGTGTGTTTTTGAGAGCTGGTGTCTAGAAAGGAATATTACTCCATATTCCTGTGACTTGGCCCAGCTCCTCACTTTTCTGTAGGACCTGCTGGAGAAGGAACACTCCTTTTCCACCATAAAAGTCTTCTTATCAGCTATCTCGGCATGCCATGAAGGCTGGGGAGGTAGATCACCTGGTGCCCACCCTCTCATGATATGGTTCATGAGGGGCGTGCTAAGGAAGAAGTCCCTGAGCAGGACTCTGGCTCCTCAGTGGGACCTGCAGTTAGTGCTGGACGCATTGTGTGAGCCTCCATTTGAGCATCTTAGCAACATTAAGATAGACTTGTTATCTTATGAGACTGCATTGCTCTTAGCTCTGTGCGCACCAAAGTGCATAGGGGACCTTCACGCTTTATCGGTACACCCAATGTATACCAGATTTGCCCCAGATGGGTCAAAGGTCACCCTACGTCCAAACTCTGCATATGTGCCGAAAGTCCCGACTCTAAATCCCAGAAGTCTGGACTTCGAACTGTCAACTTTTCCTCCTCCCTCAGTTCTGACTGCAGAACAGAGGCGTTTGAATGCACTCTGCCCTGTTAGGGCCCTGAGCGTCTACATGGAGAGGACTAGCAGTTGGCGAAAAACAAACCAGCTGTTCATGTGCTTTGCTAATCCTGCCGCAGGCAAGGCCCTGTCAAAACAGCGCCTCTCACACTGGGTGACTAAGGCCATAAAAAGGGCATACAGCAGTAAAGGTCAGCAGTTGCCCACTGGGGCATGCTCAGTGCTCACTCAACTAGGGGCCTAGCCACTTCCTGGGCCTTATTCAGAGGTGTTCCAGTAGCAGATATCTGTGTTGCTGCTAATTGGTCATCATAAAACACATTTGTGAAACACTACAGCCTAGATGTCACAGCACGTGACGTAACTCAAGCTGTTCTCTCTACCACAGCAAAATGAGCAGCTGACGCATGTAGTCTAATGCTTGGTACCCACTGCCCGACTCGAAACGTGCCTGCCGTCCCCTTTTGGTCGCTTGTCACGTTCCCACAAAGCCACTGAAGACCGTCTGATGACGTACACTAGGGGGTGGAAGAGAGGAGGGGGTCTAGCTCGTTTACCGGGTTCAGTTGTTGTGTTAACTGCACCTCCGATGGTCTTTGATAAGATTAAAACGTTTTTTTGTGTTTGGGGTGATCTACACTGGAGAGAACAGCAGCCTGTCAGCAGCAACTGTAAAAATGCCACGTTTCTTACCGGAGTTTGGTTCCAATTCATGGAGGCTCGATCCGGTAAGTTTAAAAAGTCCAAAAAAAGTCCCGTTGTGGTTGTGTAATCAGATAGCAGAGGCTCTCCCGACTGTTTGCTGGACGCGTCGAGCCACCAGAGATCGAATTTTCTGGCGTTGGCAGTTCGACGCCTAGGTTGATTTGGACGCGCGCGTGCGTGGAAAAGGAACTGCAGGCTGCCGCCGCGCCGCTTCGATCACTCGAATCGCGCCGCTTCCCGGTTCATCGTGACTCCACTCGTCTCCTCATAGACTTTGAATGTAAACCGGCCGCTTCAGCCGCCCGACACCGGGGTAGTGGGTACCAGGCATAAGGCAAAAAGTTCTCATAAGCATGCATTTCCAGAGCATTTCCAGGGCGTGATTGAATTATTTTCCCATAGTCATGTGTTGCACCGCAGTGAACCTGACTGATAAGGGAACTGGAGGTTATGTACCATAACCAATGTTCCCTGAAGGAAGGGAACAAGGTGCAACACACGTTTGCCCCTCCAATGCCAAAGCACGGTGAAGTGCGTATAGAGAATGAACGTGTGTCGTCAGCACCCTTTTATACCAGGGGCAGGCCCCTGGTGATGCTGACGCCCACTTGCCTTAAAAGGCATGATTGTATTGCTTCAGGTGAACCGCGCGGAGGCGCAATTCCCATAGTCATGTGTTGCACCTTGTTCCCTTCCTTCAGGGTGCATAACCTCCAGTTTCTGAGTGTCTGTAGGTCACCAGGTGGTCCAACAGGTGTCACCTTTAACCTTTGCTTCAAAGACAGTGTAGGTAGGAACTTCCACTCAGGTGGCAGGTGTTGCTGGATGGAAGAGGACAAAGAGTTTCTGTATCCTGACTCCATGTGGACCTTTAGCTGGTGTTTGTCTCTGTGTGGACAGACAGAAGTGGAGCTAATTCTTCATGATTCCTCCATAGAGTGGACCAGCAGAGCTCAGAGGTTCCCAGTGCTCAGTCTGCCCAGCAGCATCAAACACAGCTGGACTCCATATTTATGGTGCGTTCATGTACAAGTACTTTTCCATGTGTAGTGTTCACAGTCATCTCCATGCTACACTTTGTAGACCAGTGGACTGTCAGTCTGTCCAACATGTTGACCAGTGGACTGTCAGTCTGTCTAACATGCAGACCAGTGGACTGTCAGTCTGTCCAACATGCAGACCAGTGGACAGTAAGTCTGTCCAACATGTAGACCAGTGGACTGTCAGTTTGTTCAACACGTTGGCCAGTGGACTGTCAATATGTCCAACACATAGACCAATGGACTGTCAGTCTGTCCAACATGTATACCAGTGGACTTCAGTCTGTCCAACACGTAGACCAGTGGACAGTCAGTCTGTCCAACACGTAGACCAGTGGACTGTCAGTCTGTCCAACACGTAGACCAGTGGACTGTCAGTCTGTCCAACATGTAGACCAGTGGGCAGTCAGTCTGTCCAACACGTAGACCAGTGGACTGTCAGTCTGTCCAGCAAATACAAAGCATTATCATTCAATAAATCCCTTACTTTATACAGTACTGCAGTGGACTTAGATATTTTAGTTTTTACAAAATGTATGTGCTGTTTCCATGACAGTTTATCATCAATAATTAGACCCAGAAACTTTACCTCATTCACTCTACATATCTTAACACCATCAATTTTGAAAGGAAAATCCATAGTTATCTTTTTAACTAAATATCATAAAATTAGTTTTGTCAACATTCAATGATAACTTATTGACCAGTGGACTGTCAGTCTGTCCAACCTGTAGACCAGTGGACTGTCAGTCTGTCCAACATGTAGACCAGTGGACTGTCAGTCTGTCCAACACGTAGACCAGTGGACTGTCAGTCTGTCCAACACGTAGACCAGTGGACTGTCAGTCTGTCCAACATGTAGACCAGTGGACTGTCAGTCTGTCCAACATGTAGACCAGTGGACTGTCAGTCTGTCCAACATGTAGACCAGTGGACTGTCAGTCTGTCCAACATGTAGACCAGTGGACTGTCAGTCTGTCCAACATGTAGACCAGTGGACTGTCAGTCTGTCCAACATGTAGACCAGTGGACTGTCAGTCTGTCCAACATGTAGACCAGTGGACTGTCAGTCTGTCCAACATGTAGACCAGTGGACTGTCAGTCTGTCCAACATGTAGACCAGTGGACTGTCAGTCTGTCCAACATGTAGACCAGTGGACTGTCAGTCTGTCCAACATGTAGACCAGTGGACTGTCAGTCTGTCCAACATGTAGACCAGTGGACTGTCAGTCTGTCCAACATGTAGACCAGTGGACTGTCAGTCTGTCCAACATGGATCTGATGTTTGGCTCCATGATTTCAGTCTGATGTGTCATTCAGATATTTTTCTGTTCCAGCTGCTGGAGGACAACATGGTCACTTTTGTGAAGAATGAGCTGAAGAAGATCCAGAAGGTTCTGAGTCCAGATTACCCAGAATGCTTAGAGAGTCAGAGGGAGGATGAGGAGGTGTTGGAGGGTGAGGATGAAGAGCAGAGGAGGAGCAGAGAGGCATTGATGAAGATCACAGTTTACTTCCTGAGGAGGATGAAGCAGGAGGAGCTGGCTGACCGTCTGCAGAGCAGTAAGAGGATTTCTATAAACATTTAACTTTTGAGATTTCATTGTTGAGATGAATTTATTCTTTAATTAATAAATGTTTTGTTTTGTTCATTCAGGACAAGTTGCAGCAGTTTGTCAACGTAACCTTAAATGTTGTGTGAAGAAGAGGTTCCAGTGTGTGTTTGAGGGGATTGCTAAAGCAGGAAACCCAACCCTTCTGAATGAGATCTACACAGAGCTCTACATCACAGAGGGAGGGACTGGAGAGGTCAATGATGAACATGAGGTCAGACAGATTGAAACAGCATCCAGGAAACCACACACACCAGAAACAACCATCAGACAAGAAGACATCTTTCAACTCCCACCTGGAAGACATGAACCAGTCAGAACAGTGATGACAAAGGGAGTGGCTGGCATTGGGAAAACAGTCTTAACACAGAAGTTCACTCTGGACTGGGCTGAAGACAAAGCCAACCAGGACATCCACTTCATGTTTCCATTCACTTTCAGAGAGCTGAACGTGCTGAAAGAGAAGAAGTTCAGCTTGGTGGAACTTGTTCATCACTTCTTTACTGAAACCAAAGAAATGTGCAGCTTTGAAGACTTCCAGCTTGTGTTCATCTTTGATGGTCTGGATGAGTGTCGACTTCCTCTGGACTTCCACAACAATCAGATCCTGACTGATGTTACAGAGTCCACCTCAGTGGATGTGCTGCTGACAAACCTCATCAGGGGGAAACTGCTTCCCTCTGCTCGCCTCTGGATAACCACACGACCTGCAGCAGCCAATCAGATCCCTGCTGAGTGTGTTGGCATGGTGACAGAGGTCAGAGGCTTCACTGACCCACAGAAGGAGGAGTACTTCAGGAAGAGATTCAGAGATGAGGAGCAGGCCAGCAGGATCATCTCCCACATCAAGACATCACGAAGCCTCCACATCATGTGTCACATCCCAGTCTTCTGCTGGATCACTGCTACAGTTCTGGAGGACGTGTTGAAAACCAGAGAGGGAGGAGAGCTGCCCAACACCCTGACTGAGATGTACATCCACTTCCTGCTGGTTCACACCAAAGTCAAGAAGGTCAAGTATGATGGAGGAGCTGAGACAGATCCACCCTGGAGTCCAGAGAGCAGGAAGATGATTGAGTCTCTGGGAAAAGTGGCTTTTGAGCAGCTGCAGAAAGGAAACCTGATCTTCTATGAATCAGACCTGACAGAGTGTGGCATCGATATCAGAGCAGCCTCAGTGTACTCAGGAGTGTTCACACAGATCTTTAAAGAGGAGAGAGGACTGTACCAGGACAAGGTGTTCTGCTTCGTCCATCTGAGTGTTCAGGAGTTTCTGGCTGCTCTTCATGTCCATCTGACCTTCATCAACTCTGGGCTCAATCTGATGGAAGAACATCAAACAAAATCCAAGAGGTCTTTAAGTTTGAAGAAACCAAATCTTAATGATCTCCATCAGAGTGCTGTGGACAAGGCCTTACAGAGTCCAAATGGACACCTGGACTTGTTCCTCCGGTTCCTCCTGGGTCTTTCACTGCAGACCAATCAGACTCTCCTACGAGGCCTGCTGACACAGACAGGAAGTAGCTCACAGACCAATCAGGAAACAGTCCAGTACATCAAGAATCTGATCAGTGAGAAACTGTCTGCAGAGAAAAGCATCAATCTGTTCCACTGTCTGAATGAACTGAATGATGGTTCTCTAGTGGAGGAGATCCAACAGTCTCTGAGTTCACGGAGTCTCTCCACAGATAAACTGTCTCCTGCTCACTGGTCAGCTCTGGTCTTCATCTTACTGTCATCAGGAAAAATTCTGGATGATTTCAGCCCATGGAAATATACTAAAGACAAGAAGTCTATTCTGAGGCTGCTGCCAGTGGTCAAAGTGTCCAAAAAAGCAGAGTAAGTATTAAAATATTGAAATATTTCTAAATAAGTAACATTTAAATAAACTTTGTAATGTGATGACAAATGGATCCACTTCTGAAGCAGAACTTTGACTTTATAAAACATGACTCTTTGATGCTTCATGTGATATTTATGCTAGTAAATAACCAGAGACATATTTGTCATGAACTATGGAATGAAAAAACAACATGTGGATGTTTATTAAATTGTGTTTCATAGAGTTGTAATAAAAGTTTTAACATTAGAGCTGTTTGAAGATGGAAACAATTCACTTCAGTTTTAGCTGTTTAAACTAACGTTTAGCTCATCAATTCTATCAAATACAAACTTTAATTCTTCAGTTTGTGTTGTAGTGGACCTACCCAGGGTCAAATTAAGGTTTTTGAACTGTCCAGTGATGACCTTTACTGACCTCTCAGTAAAGCAAGACATTTACTACAAAATCATTCATTTAGCTATAATCTGATAACATAGTCACCAATAAGAGACTATTTCTATCTTTGATTTTAGGCTGATGTGATCAAAAGAATAACTTTTGTCATTTTCATGATGTGTGCTTTTAAGCTGTGTTATTCTTTAAGAGTTAAACTGGTGTTCACTGCTGTGTTAAAGGTGAAATTGCGGGTCACAGAGACCCGACTGTTTTGTTTAGAAATAAGAAGACAGTTTTATCCGTTGTTTTTCATGAACAAGGCTCCAGCTGCTCTGCCTTTTCCTAAACAATTTCCCTCTGCTCTGCTTGTAACCTTGGGTTTGATAACACAAGTGAACTCCTCTCTTTGAATCCTGCTTTAAGTTCTAAGCTGTGGCTGGAACGCGAGTCAGCAAGAGGCTGCAGAGTCTGCAGAGTTTGGAAGGAACCAGCAGGTTCCTCAGAGTTTGCTGGGAGCTTCGAAAGAGATGTGAACCTTCCCAAGAGCTGGACACGTGTGGTCAAGAGCTAACGACCGGCGTCTTCAGCTAAGGACTGATAACATGTTGTTATGGGTCCACTTTTAAGGAGCAGAGCTCTCAAACTTTGTTATTCCTTCCTGGAATAAATTATCTTGAGCCAAGAAACCACGACTGTCACGGCTTCTGCCGACGAAAGCGAGTATCACCGACACCGACAAGGTAAACACGTCTGGAGTCCAGCTTGGACTTGCGGACCGACGACTCGTCAGTCCAAGGCTGACCACAGCTCTTTGCCAGAACCAAGGCGGACGTCTTAAGGTAAAGGAGCAGCTGTTTGCTTGCTGGAGGTGTGATGATATCTTAGCTGGACGCGTACGGAAGAGTGTCATCTGGTTTCATAAATGCAAGATAAACTTCCTCTCTTAACCTCCCAATTCTTCTTAAATCTTTCCTCCTATTCTTTCCCCTCTCAACCTAAGCTGGAAACTATTTTAAGCTGAAATGCCCCTCAGACTAAATATGTGTAACATCTAGTATTTATGTCTGTTGTGTTAAATCAAGTGTGCTGACGTATTTGAATTGAAAGAAAGTGAAATCATGTCAATCAAGTGTAATGGTGTTAATTTAGTTGATTTATTTTAAATAAATGATAGTGTCTCTTTGACATATCAAACTAAGTTAACGTCTTTGTCACTTAATGGCTCTGTTTATTTATCCATCATAAAGATCACAGAGATATTGGGTAAACTGAAAAAGAACAGAATCCGTGAATTTACTATTCAATCTGAATAAGTAGATTAATTAAGGATAAAGAGGTCAGTATTAATATTGACCTCCTCATTAATTCTTACAGTGTCCATTCAAACATCTGTCAACATTGGACATGTTATTATTAAAGACGAAGGTAAATTTGTTGTTATCCTTCCACAATAATCAGAAAAACACAACTGATGTGACTCGAGTCAGAAAGCTCCTGTTTAGTCTCATCAGTTCAAGAAATATTTTCCAGAAACTTTGAGCTTGACAACATGAACTTTAATGAACTCCTGTCTGACTTTTTGTCTTTCTGCCAATAATGGAGTCCTCCTGGGTCTTCTTCTATAGAACCCATTAAGAATTAAAATGTGACAGACGTGTGATCAGGAAGTGATGTAGCTTTACCTTGGAGTTCATCTTGAATGGTTTTGATGGTTTCCTTGGTTCTTTTTCTAACATCAACACAATCTGTCTGATCAAACTGGGTTTGCAGTTCCTCTAAAGTTCACAACATGAGAGGTTGATTATAGTCTCATGAACCTTCTACTTTTTAATCATATTGGCAGCTGTTGTCAGAGGAACATGAAACTGCTTGGAGGTGGTCTTTTAGTGTTTTTACTTTTAAATAGGTTGAATGTTAAATGAAAAACATTGTAGGGAACCTATGATACTAAATAAAATCAAATAGTTTTAAAGTTGACTATCATGATTATTTATTATTTATTTGCTTTTATTTTATTTTTTTACTTCATTTTTAAAAGATTGTGCAACAATTTTTTTCATTTTGGTTCCCTTAAAACTTTCTGTCTTTGCCAGACTTTACTTCTCTGCATCTTTCATCTCTGATCATTCATGTCAACTCATCATTCTGGACAGAAGTAATCAAATAGTAGCCTAAAGCTACAAGTGTCAAATGATAGACGGAAGCAAAAGTAGCCAAAAGCTAGCTAAAAGCTAAAAATATAAATGTATGTTTGTAGCAAAAAAATTGATCATATTAGCTAAAAGCTTCAAGTAACATTAAAAAGACAAAACAGAGAAGTATGCTGAAGCAGATTTCAAAGAGAACAATATTTGTATGAACTTGAAAACAAATCAACGTTTGTCAATGTGGAAAATGTTTGAAAAAATAATAATTTTTAGAAAAGATTCAATGATACCTAAAGCTGAATGTTCTGGTGGTTATAATAGCACAAAATATGAAGAAGATTAAAAAAAAGTATGTTTTGTTGCTTTAAAAAAAGTTTTTATTTATTTATTTTTAGCCTTTTTATTCTTTTGACAAGGTGAGAATCCAGGATTGTTTTGTTCTTTGAACCGAGTATCGTGTCACATCTTGTGAGTTGAAAGTATAGTTACATCCCAGTTCAAAGTCAAACTCAGCTGTTTCCCCAACAACAAACCAACAAACGCTTCCCAGCTTTTCCAGCACTGGCCACTCTGGATGTAACTTCCAGTCAAAGTGACAGATAGGTCACTGGTCAGACAGACTTCCATGCTGAGTTCAACCAGTGTTTCTCAGACGTCACAGAGTTAGAAGCATTCATTCATTCATTCAACCATTATTTATACAGGCTAGCCTCGTTGAGCCACGGGGACTCATTTACAAGAGGGACCTGTCTCACTCACACCTTGCAGACCTTGAGCTGCTTTGATCTTTATTTTAGTTTCACCCTAGCCTGGCCCTCGCCTTCCTACGCACCTCTGCTCAATTCTCATTTCCCTTCTAAGCAAAGTGAAGGACAAGGGTCTGGTTTTAACCAGGCTAGGTTCACCCCCCAAGGACAGCAAAACAAAGCTGCAGCTACGAGAGACACTGATGAGAAATATTTCATCCCATCAAACAGAGAAGATGAACTGAAGCTCTGAAGTGAAGGAAAAAAGTCCAACAGGAAGAGTTCAACTGGTTTCTCTTCTAATCTGAACAGAACTGGTCATTTATCAGGATAAATCATTTTCTTTTTATGTGTCCTGACAGACTCTCTTACTGTGGACTCTCAGAGACTCACTGTGAAGTCATGGCCTCAGCTCTGAAGTCCAACCCGTCCCATCTGACAGAACTGGACCTGAGCCTCAATGACCTGCAGGATTCAGGAGTGAAGATTCTGTCTGCTGGACTGGAAAGTCCAAACTGTAGACTGGAGAAGCTCAGGTGATTTAAATGACTATTTGTTTTTCACTAAATTCACTTTCAGTTCTTTACTTCAGTTTGATCTTTTTACTTCTTTTATATTTGGGATTTATCTGAACATAAAACCAAAGATATGTAAATGTGTCTGTCTGTGAAGAAATGTGATCATATGTCTCCAAAGGTCCAAAGTGAAGTCCAGATGTCAGAGGGATGTTGTTCTCAGTTGTGTGTAACTTTGGAAGAAGCAGACAGAATTAGTGTCAGACTGCTGAAGCTTCATATTAGTGTCAGCTGAACTCACGAGTGGATTTGTGTCAGGAACAGAGCGTTCACTTTCACTGTGAACAGCAGGATTCACTACTGGTTTGATATGATACATGACTGTTGTTGTCGTCAACGTCGTCATCGTGGTGGTGTGTGTTTGTGTGTGTTTGTTCATTTGTTGTTTAAATGTTAGCAAAATATGCATGGGGAGAACATCAAAACTCCACACAGAAAGACCCCAGGGGGAAGTGAACCTGCAACCTTCTTGCTGGGAGGCGACAGCTCTAACCACTGCACCACTGTGCCGCTCCTTATTTCATGAATCAATAAATGTAATTAATTCAAAGTTTCAGGAAATATTCTCTGGATGATCGTCTACAACTGATCAACTTCTGGACTCAACTCGACTCTAAATGGTCTCCACAGTAAAACAATCTTAACAAACACAAAAATGACTCAAACTTTGTCATTTCTCAACATCAGATGATTTGAATCTAAAACTCTGACATGAAAGGCAGCGGGGGATATTTTTCTCTTTTTGTTGTTCATTTGAAGGTTTCCTGTCTCCTCGTTTGTCAGAATAAATCTGTCAGAAACATTCAGACTTCACTGGTTCTGTTGTCAAATTTCACGGACCTTGAACTAAACTTCTAGTGAAGACTGAAAGAAAGCAGCACACCACGATGTTCTCTTCTGTTCAGAGGATCCTAGACTGTCTTCAGTCACACAAAGAAACATCAGTGCAGCAGAAAGAAACATCTGGATTTACAAAAACACCATGCAAGAAAAAAGAACTGAGTTCTGAAACTACAGCTTTTAGATTTTATATCTCTTTTATTTTAATACATTGATGGATATATTTGCTGCAGCATTTTTCTGAACATGAACCCAACATAGACTTTAAAATTGTTCCATGTTTGTTTAGGTAATTGGACTTTCTCATCAGGAACAAGCATTGGAAAATAAAAATCAACTATTTCTTTTATTTCATTTATTTCATTTTTGTTCTAAATACAAAATATTTGTTAGAAATATTAGCACACTAAAAAGTGTAAACAGCTATTTTATATTATGTGAGTTTCTTTTCATTTTTATAATATTAAAACAATCAAATCTCTGATAATAAAAAGTCACTAACTCTCCATATTTAGCTCCATCCACACCTCTCTTTAAAAATTTAGAAATTCTTACAATCTATGATGTGAATAAGTATCAAACAGGAATCCTAATGTATAAAGTTATATGTATTCCACTTTCTTTACCTAAATATTTTCACAATTTATTTGAGTTCAATTCTTATTATCATTCATACTCTACAAGAAGGAGGTGTGATTTACATATACCCTTCTGTAGAACCACTGTTGCTAAATTTTCATTCATGTATCAGGGTGTTGTGCTGTGGAACAGTTTGAAACAGTTAAGTGAATCATGTACAACATTATCTGTATTCAAAAGAAAGTTTAAAAAAACTTTATAGATTTTCTAACACATTAGTTTTTTTTAAATTTTATTTATAATTTTAATATTTTTTGACAATTTAAATTTATTTAATTTCAATTATTATTTTTTGCTTTAGTATGTAACTGTGTGTGTTTAAAGTAAGATGTAAGTTTATGTATAAAGCTCTTATGATTTTTTTTCTTTATTTTTTTAGAAGGGGGGTGCACTTGTAAGCCCAATTAGGGTTTTTATGACCTCTCCTGCACATTTTTTAAAAACTTTTCTTTTACGTGTGTTGTTTCTTTTTGTGCAAACAATAAACAAACAAAACAATAAACAACAAACAATTAATGACCAGTTTTTATCTGTTTTAAAACCATTTGTCAGCAAGAGTTCATCAAAGATCCATTCCTAAATGTCAGTGTGAGGAGAAAGTAGTTTAAACTCTGTTCAGAGACATCCATTGGCTGTGATAAATGAACTCTGAGCAACATGCGTCATTTTCCACAAACAATAAAATAATCTGTCTCAGAGGAGACGACAGGACTGCAGAAAAACCTGGTCTCATCACAGGACCACCTGAAGTTAGCTTCTGATTCCAGCTGCTAGCTAAAGGGTTATTTCACACAATCTGGTCCATCTTCAGTCAGCTCTGGTTCAAATCTAAAATACTTTGTCAAACTTGATCTAAATTACTCTGAACTGAATACAAATACATGAAAACACAGTTTGTCATTTATGAAATCTATATTTATTAAAGTTAAAAAGAGTTTCAACACTCACACCTAACAGGAAAATAGATTTGATAAATTCTGAAGTGTGTTTTGAAGAATGTCCAATGTCTGTAAAAAGTCTGATCAGTGTCCAGTCTAAGTGTTGTTCCTGTAATGAAAGGTGGCGGGTGATATGCATTCCTTCAAGGAATGCTAGGTCTTTATTAGGTTTAGTGCTGAGATGAATGTTATGTGAAAGTTGTGCTGACACTAAAGTGCCGACATAAGGCTGATATTTTACTGATCCACACTGAGGAGCTTCATGATGAACTCTGTTTTCTGCCCTCACTAGTTCAACACCCAAAAAGCTCTTTATGATGCGACACGTTTCTTCAGAATAAGTCTTGAATCTAGTCATTTAGTTTTGTGACTTTACTGAACTTCAAAGGAAACAAAACAAACATATTCAAAACAAAAGGAAAGTGACGTCTAAAGACTGAGTTACTCTCTGGTGCAAGACTTCTGCCCTGCTGATGCCTTTCATGACTTTATATTACAAATTCAGCAGCCATTCAAAATGCAGCACGTAATAAGAATATATAACATACAGATGTTTTTATTTATCCTATTCTTTAACACACTAACAAACTATTATTCACAGAAATAACTCAAACTGTAAAAATAACAAATGTCTCTTACAATTAAAAAGTTTAGTATGAAACATTAAAACATTTTTCAGTTAGATCAATGTTTTTCATAGTTCAGAGTTTTTTAAAGTTTTGTTTTGTTTTCTAAACTTACATGTTTTATTCTTTATTCAGTTTGATGAGATGCAGATTGTCAGAGATCAGCTGTTCTTCTCTGAGCTCAGCTCTGAAGTCCAACCCCTCCCATCTGACAGAACTGAACCTGAGTGACAACAACCTGCAGGATTCAGGAGTGAAGCAGCTGTGTGGTTTTCTGGAGAGTCCACGATGTAGACTGGAGACTCTGAGGTCAGACATGTTTATCACCTGCTGATGGAGGAGGAGGGATGTGTGTGTGTGTGTCCTTGTTTATGTTATGTTGTGAGGCCCATTTTTCTGAATTATACCAAATTGTGGGGACCAACTGCTTCTTATGGGGCCCAAAGCCCGGGCCCCATAAGAAGAAGTCCTGTTGGTGGGTTAGGGTTTAGGTTTAGGACTAAGGTATGAATTGAGGATGTGTTAAGTTTAGGGTAAGGTATGCATTGGTAATGGTTAGGGTTAGGTCAGGGTTAGGCTATAGAAATGAATGAAAAATGAATGGGAGTCAATGCAATGGCCCCACAAAGATAGAAAAACAAACCTGTGTGTGTGTGTGTGTGTGTGTGTGTTTTCTGTACTATCAGTAATGTCATGAATCATGATATGGATTTTATTTAACATTTAATAAAAAATCACTGGATGTTCCTCTACAATTGATTTATTTTATGTGGCTGTCATATTGTTAAGTTTGCAGATGATACAGCGGTGGTGGGATGCATCACAAACAATGATGAGTCCAGCTACAGACAGGAGGTGGAACACCTGGAGAGCTGGTGCAAAGAGAATAATCTTCACATGAATGTGAAGAAGACAAAGGAGATGATTGTGGACTTCAGAAGGAACAAACACACCCACCCACTGAACATAAGTGGATCTGCAGTGGAAGTGGTCTCCAGCTACAAATACTTGGGTGTACACATGAATGATAACCTCAGCTGGAGCAACAACACCACCAGCCTGATCAAGAAAGGTCATCAGAGACTCTACTTCCTCAGACGGCTGAGACGAGCTGGTCTGAGCAGCCCATTTCTCACCTCCTTCTACAGGTGTGCAGTGGAGAGCATCCGCTCATTCTCAATCAGTTCATCTGGACAGTTTCTTTTTTGTAGAAACGTTTCACCCTCACTCCAGAGGGCTTTGTCAGTCAGAGTAGTCCCAAGCACACTGAAGTTATCCCACCAAGTAAACAACTTAAGTGGACCAACCAGTTTGCTGTAGCCAAGATGGTTTCTGGGGGCTGTCCTGTCCCTCGTCGACTCCTCCCAGGCAGGCAGACATGTCCAAAGTGGTTCAAGACAAGAAAGTTAATTCTCAGTAGTCCAGGTATCAAATCCGCTCATTCTCAATCAGTTCATCTGGACAGTTTCTTTTTTTGTAGAAACGTTTCACCCTCACTCCAGAGGGTTTCGTCAGTCAGAGTAGTCCCAAGCACACTGAAGTTATCCCACCAAGTAATCCTGTGCTCCAGCATCAACGTGTGGCATGGAGGCTGCACATTTGCAGAGAGGAAAGCTCTACAGAGAGTGGTGAAGGCTGCACAGAAGTCTGTTGGAGTCAGTCTCCCCACCATCACAGACATTTACACCTCCAGATGCAGGAAAAGAGCCACCTGCATCATGAAAGACCTCACTCACCCAGCACACTCACTCTTTGCCCCACTCCCCTCAGGACGGAGGTTGAGGAGCATCAAATGTAGAACCACTAGACTGAGGAACAGCTTCTACCCTGAGGCTGTTAGACTCATGAATAAATAAATAATAAGAATAAACACTGCAAAATATCACATCATGCTGATGCTGATCTGTTTTCTTGTTGCTGTGTTCATTTGTGACCATCTGCTCATACAGACTCATGTTCGTGCTGCTGTTTATAATGATGTTTTTCTACTACATTAGGGCTTAGTGTATTACTAGTTGATGTTTTTCTTAGTTAATCCTAGATGTTATTACTGTTTTTCTCTTGCATTTGTTGTTGGATGTAACTGGGACCCTGTGTACATAATCTCGTTTTCATCACATGTACCACATGCGGTGCAAATGACAATAAAGACTCTCTGACTCTGACTCTGACTCTGATTTTAGAGTCAACCTGAATCAAGATGGCCGCCACAACAAAATGACTCTATATCCATCAATTTTAAAGGAATTGAGTTAAATGTCAGTGTGGTAGTAGCTGAGACTGATTTCTATCTTTTACTCTGAGTGATGTCTCATACACATAATATGTGTTTAAAACTTTGCCATAAACTATTGAAATCAGTTGTTTGTCTGTTAGCAAAATATCTCAGAGACAATTGAACAGATTTTAGTGAAACTCTCAGAAACTAATAATTGGACATACATGTAAAACTGACTAAAATTATCATTGAAATTATGAATTATCATGAAATTATCATATCAAACTTATCATTTTCAACAGGAATATTTCCAGATAATATGAAAGTAGCTAAGGTAGTTCCTCTTTTTAAAAATGGTGATAAATGTGTGTTCAACAATTATAGACCTATATCCTTGTTACCACAGTTTTCTAAAATTCTTGAAAAACTATTTGTGAACAGACTAGATCAATTTATAGACAAACAAAATATTCTAAGCAACAGTCAATATGGGTTCAGAGCTAAAAACTCTACATCAATGGCTCTCATGGAATTAATGGAACAAATAACTACTGCTGTCGATCAAAAACAATATTGTGTCAGTATTTTTGTTGATTTAAAAAAAGCATTCGATACTATTGATCACACCATTCTCCTTGAAAAACTGAACAAATATGGTATTAGAGGACCAGCATTACAGTGGGTATCTAGCTATTTGAAAGATAGGAAACAATTTGTACAAATAAATGATGTAAGATCTGACCTCTGTAATATCACATGTGGAGTTCCCCAGGGCTCTGTGCTTGGACCAAAGCTATTTATTGTATATGTGAATGACTTGGTAAATGTGTCAGGACTCCGTTTAGGTGAAGATATAGAACAAATGTTGGAATTGATAAAGACAGAATTTACCAAAATACAAACTTGGTTTAAAATCAATAAATTATCATTAAATCTAGAAAAAACTAATTACATGATATTCAGTAATAAAAAGAAAACTGTTGACGTTCCACTCAAAATTGAGGGTGTTGAGATTTGTAGAGTGAGTGAGGTGAAGTTTTTGGGTGTTATTATTGATGACAAACTGACATGGAAACAACACATAAATTCTGTAAGAATAAAAATAGCTAAATCGATTGCAGTACTATACAAGGTCAGAGACCTATTGAATGATAAAGCTCTGTATTTGTTGTATAACACAATCATTGTTCCACACTTAATCTATTGTATTGATGTTTGGGGGAAAGCGTGTAAAACAATCACAAAGCCTATTTTTGTATTACAGAAAAGAGCTGTAAGAATTATCACTAGAAAACATTACTGTCATCCATCCAGTACATTATTTTATCAACTGAAATTATTGAAGTTCCATGATTTGGTTGATTATAATATTTTATCAATTATGTATAGGGCTCAGAATAACGAATTACCTTTAAATATCCAAATGAATTTTGTTAAAAGACAAAGTTGTTATAATCTTAAGGGGACAGAGATGTTTGTAAAACCACAATTCAGAACTAGTTTGAAGG
>JBBPBX010008258.1:17586-63015 GCA_038048925.1 Garcialebias charrua | reverse complement strand
TATTTTATTTAGATACATGAAAGATTTAATAATAGGGAAATATAAATAAACAAACAAAAATAAACATCTGATAGTGTGACAAGACTATCTGAGGCAACAGTACTCAGACAAAAAATTTCAGAGATATATTTGCAGATGATTTTTTTTTTCCGGTGTATTTGCAGTAAAACAATTTTTCATATGAAATAGTAAAGGTTAAAAATAATTGTAAACTAACTTTGTTACTAATTAACCTGGTTATGCTGATTCAAAGGAGACTGCATTTCTTCCATACTCACAAGTTGTCTTATTTGTGACTCATATGTGACTCAAGTCCAAGTCACGACTTTTAAGCTCACATCTCTTTTTGGATCTAATGCCCTTTAAAAAGGACTGCCTTGATGAGCTTCTGTCTCATGTTTTCACTCTGTAAATGCAAATTATTGATTTTTGCCAAGTGAGCCTTAGCTTGAAAAACAAGGACACAACTAAAGAGAGCAGCATATGGTGGTGACTGTCAATGCCATATTGTGTGTCACTGTTGTGCTCCCCAAGCAAAAACACATCCTCTGTACCTATCCTCTTCCGCACAATGTAGAGGATCTCTAGTTGTTTGATGGGCTGTGATCGTATGCAATCTGCAGATGCCTGACGAATGACCCACTCTGCTGCCCTAACTACCCTCACTGTGCCTTCAGAAGGAATCATCAGCCCCCCTTTGTTTCTCAGAGTCAGCAGGTGGTAGCTCTTGTCTTCACTGGCAGTTGCAGCGTCTGTCACCAGGCTGGCACGGCAGACATCACAGGACAACTTTCTCAATGCCCGTCGCACAACAAAAACCTTTAATCACTGTTTTTTTATTAAAGTTTTTTTCCTTTTATACATACAAATAAGAAAGCGTGGGTACAAAAAATGTTATACGTATGGTCTGTTTAAACAACATACATAAACGCAAACAAAAATTCTTTAAAAATTAATCCCATTCACTCCTATCCAGGTCACTGCCCTATGTCCACACACTACATCTTTAAACCTGACAAAAACAGAGAGCACAAAAAAAATAAAACAGAATTCACCTGAAATATTATTGTATATTTTGGAATGTATCAAGAAAAAGCCCCCATATTTTATTAAATTTCTCAGTAGAGTGCTGAAGAGAACACCTTATTTTTTCTAGTTTCAAGCATGACAAAAGGTCATATAACCACTGTTTATGAGTTGGAAGGGCAGCACCCTTCCATCTTATTAGAATTGCACGCCTTGCTAACAAGGAACAAAAAGCCAGTGCTTGTCTTTTGGAGGCTGATAGAGGTAACTCTTCACCACTGATACCAAACAGAGCAAGGAGAGGGCTAGGTGTTACTTCTACTCTGAAGATTGTGGACAGGGTTTTAAAAACATCCGTCCAAAACTGACCAAGGCTGGGACAGGACCAGTACATATGAACCAGTGTGGCCTCAGCAGTTTTGCATTTGTCACAGTATGGGGTGATTTCTGGATAAATACGAGACAGTTTGCTTTTGGAGAAGTGGGCTCTGTGTACCACTTTAAACTGAATAAGACAATGGCGTGCACATAGAGATGTTGTGTTAACAAGTTTGAGTATAGAAGCCCATGTTTCATCTGGAATGGTCATGCCCAGGTCCTCCTCCCATACAGCTTTAAGTTTGGGTGAGGAGGTCTCTATCATGTTCAACATTAGATTGTAAAGCCGTGAAATAAGCCCTTTACGGGTCGGGTTCAATTGTAAGATGGTTTCCAACAGTGTAGGCTCTGGTAGAGAAACTGAGCCTGAAAAATGTGATTGAATAAAATGTCTGATTTGTAAATATCTGAAAAAATGGGATTGTGGTAGACCATACTTATTGCTAAGTTGTTCAAATGATGCCAATTTCTTCTCAATGAAAAGGTCCTTAAAATGAGTAAGACCGCTCCTGTGCCATCCCAGAAACACCCCATCCTGAAGAGAAGGTTTAAACAAATGGTTAGGTGCAATGGGGCTTAGAGGGGAAAAATCCTTAAGTTTAAAATGTTTTCTAAACTGGCCCCATATTTTTAGTGAATGTTTCACTACAGGATTCAAAATGGAGTTGGGTGAGGAGAGTGAAAGTGGAGCACAAAGCATAGCTGGTAGAGATATATTATTGTTGTTGTGTAATTCCATAGTCACCCAATCAGGGGAATTACTCAGGTTATGGTAAAAATACCAGTGCACTAAGCATCTGAGGTTAGCAGCCCAATAATAAAACCGAAAGTTAGGAAGACCAAAACCCCCCTCCTCTTTAGGTTTTTGAAGATTCATCTTATTAAGCCTTGGACGTTTATTCCTCCATATGTAGGATGAAAAAATTGAATCCAGCTCGTTGAAAAATATATTAGGAATAAAAATAGGTAGTGCCTGAAAAACATATAAAAATTTGGGTAGTATAGTCATTTTAATTGAGTTTATACGTCCTACCAAGGACATGGAAAGTGGCGTCCATTTTGTGAGGGATCTTTTCACTTGGTTCAACAGTGGAGTCAGATTTTCTTTGAACAAGTTTTTATGTTTTTTTGTCACTGTGACACCCAGATATGTAATTTTTTGTCTTTCAATTCTGAACGGCAAATTAGTAAAGTCTGATATATTTACTTTATTACTTAAAGGGAAAAGCTCACTTTTGGTAAGGTTTAATTTATACCCGGAGATCTGGCCGAATTGGGTAAACAAGTTGAGGGCAAAAGGCAATGAAGTTGATGGCTTGGAAATAAAAAGTAAAAGGTCATCAGCGTAAAGCGACACCTTATGTTCCATGTCATTTCTCCAGATGCCGGATATCTCCTTACTGGTTCGTAGTGCAATAGCGAGGGGCTCTATGGCTAGATCAAAAAGCAAGGGGCTAAGAGGACAGCCTTGGCGGGTGCCTCTTTGTAATTTAAATGGTTTTGAGGTTTGAGAATTAGTACGTACTGTAGCAGATGGCTGATGGTACAATAATTTAATCCAATGAATGAATTTTCCTCCAAAACCAAATTTACTAAGAGCTGCAAAAAGATAGTCAAATTCAACCCGATCAAAGGCCTTTTCAGCGTCAAGAGAAACAACACACTCATCCGAGACTGTGGGACTTGAATAAACTATGTTAAGCAACCTACGTATATTAAAATATGAATGTCGGTCTTTAATGAAACCTGTTTGGTCTTTTGAAATAACAGATGGTAAGACGGTTTCGAGCCTACGGGCAAGAATCTTAGCTAAAATTTTAACATCTGTATTCAAGAGAGAGATAGGTCTGTATGAGGTGCATTCCATTGGATCTTTTCCTTTTTTTACAAGTAGTGTGATACAGGCTTCATAAAATGACTGAGGGAGGGATCCTTGTTCAAAGCATTCAGTAAGGGTGGAACTAAGCTGAGCAGATATTAGGACTGAAATTTTTTTAAAAATTCAGAGGGAAAACCATCTGGACCTGGAGTTTTGCCAGACTGCATTGAAGCTATTGCTAGTGAGACTTCTGACTGGGAGATGGGTTCATCTAACCTGTTTTTGAGTTCAGGTGAGATGACAGGGATGTGAAGTTTAGCTAAGAAATCATCAATCTTTTTAGGATTGGTTTGTAATTGTGAGCTGTATAACTCCGAGTAGAAGTCTCTGAATGCATCATTAATTTTTTCATGATCTGTGATTGTATTGCCGTCTTGTTTTCGAAGTTTAGGAATAGTTTGCCTTGCCCTAGAGCCCTTAAGCATGGTTGCTAATAGTTTATCAGGTTTGTCGCCATGTACATAGAATTTGAATCTGTCATGCAAGAGAAAACGTTCAGCTGAATGTGTTGTTAGTAGGTCAAGCCTCGTTTTAAGTTCAATACGCTTTTTCAAAAGTTCCGGACATTGATTGTGTGCATATTTTATGTCAATCTCTTTGATTTGTTGCATTAGGTTATTCTGTTCATTAGTAGACTGTTTTTTTATTTTTGCTGAGTAGGCAATAATCTGGCCTCTGATATAGGCCTTAAAAGCATCCCATACTATGAGGCTAGAAATCTCTTGGGAGGAATTAGTAGCAAAAAAAAAATGTATCTCATCCTGAATAAACTTTAGAAAGTTTTCATCCGAGAGCAAGGTTGAATTAAAACGCCACTGTCCAGTTCTTGGGGAAAAGTGAGGAAGAGATAGGGACATAGTGAGTGGGGCGTGATCTGAAATTACTATGCTCTGGTAATCACAGGAGCGGATCTGATTTAAGTATCTAATATCTGTGATAAAGTAATCAATTCTTGAATAAGTTTTGTGTACGTGTGAGAAATATGAGTACTCTCTCTTATCAGGGTTTAGAGCACGCCACACATCGCACAGTCCGTAGTCAGATAAAAAGGTTTGAATGACTGATGCAGATTTGCTTATGACATTAGTTTTAACAGATGAGCGGTCCAAAACTGGGTCCAACCAGCAGTTGAAGTCACCGCCCAGCACCAGACGATATTTATTGAGATCGGGTAAAGAAGAAAATAGTTGTCTAAAAAAATTATCATCATCTGTATTAGGAGCGTAAACATTCACCAGTGCAACTAAAGTGCTGTAGAGTTTCCCACTCACTATAACAAACCTGCCATATTTATCAGCTACCACATTATGGGCCTCAAATGGAGTGTTCTGGCTGATCAGTATGGAGACCCCTCGTGCTTTGGCTTGAAAGAGAGAATGAAAGCGTTGTCCTCTCCAGCATGCCAGGAGACGCACGTTATCAGAGCTCCTGATGTGAGTCTCCTGTAGAAACGCCACATCTGTATTAAGGTGTTTAATATGGGAGAAAACCTTTCTTCTCTTCACTGGATGGTTTAAACCTTTAACATTCCAACTTAGGAAGTTTAAGTGCTGACTCATGTGATTTCAGAAATAAAGCTTGTGTGCTCCTTTATTACAGGTATGACAAATAGAGACTGAAACAAAAAAGATGAAAGTAAAATTATGCAACTGTGTGAGACTCCTGGCAGTGACCTTAGCCCTCCCCCATCCCCCCAACAAAAACAAACAAACAAACAAACAAAAAAGCAAAAACAAAAAATGGCTGCCAGAGAAAAAAAAATAAAATAAAAAAAAAATAAAAATGGCAGCAAGCTCTTCAAACCTAACATTCTTAAAAATTTAATCTTCCTGGTCTCAGAGACGAATCAGAGCTAACCACTGCTCCTAGGAATAAATGTAAACCCCTTATAATAATAGCCTACTGTATTAATATCTGACAAAAACAAACAACCATGACCACAGTAGATTTTTTTTTTTTTTTGTATATAATAATAAGTTCAAAAATTAATGTGAAAGGAGTCTCCAGTCTTAGGCTATATTATTCAGCCATAATCAAACTGCTGTGTGGTGGGGCTACCTTTCCATTCATAAAGTCCACTGTGGGAACAGGGGGTGGCCAGAATCAATCCTTCATTAATAAATTAACATATGTCTGTTCTGAAAAAATATAGCCTACAAATGCGCACTGAAGGAAAAAAAGCTGCGCGTGTCTCCAAAGTGCACCCTGCCACGCCCCTGCATGTGTGTGTTTGTTACCTCTCATCCACTTTAACTAATGAAGTTATTAATTCATGGGTTCTCCGATGATTTGGGCAGTTTCTTGAGGTATTGTTGAGCCTCCTCCACCGAGCCCAAAAACTTTTTGGCACCGTTGAGCTGCGTTATGCGGAGCCGGGCTGGGAAGAGCAGAGCCGGCTTCAAACCTCGTTTGTAAAGTTCACTCATCACGTCCTTGTACTCCGCGCGCCGGCTGAGCACGTCAGGGCTGTAGTCTTCCACAATACGAAGGGACGCGCCTTTGTAGTCGAACTTCCCTCTGCTCCTGGCTTCACGGATGATGAGCTCTTTGGTCAGGTAGCGGTGCAGGCGGATGATCACCGGGCGCGGAGGGTTCCCCGCGGGCCGTTTGGCTGCGAGGGAGCGGTGCGCTCTGTCCAGCTCAGGTGGAGTCGGGAGGACCTCTTTCCCAAATAACTCACAGAGGAGGGTGGAGAAGAAGTGAGTCGGGCGCCCGCTTTCCGTGTCTTCAGGTAAACCGAGGACTCGGACATTCTGACGTCGGCTCCGTCCTTCGAGATCCGAGACTTTAACTTTTAATTTAGCGTTGTCCTCACGGAGAGCAGCGCATGACTCTTCGAGGGTGGACACGCGCTGGCTCAGATCTTCTGTTGCGAGCTCCAAAGAGCTGACTCGTTCTGCCTGTTCCTCCAGGGCCTGTCGTACCTGGTCCAGCTTGGAGCTGAGCATGTTGGCTGACGCTGTGATCTCAGACGCCAGATCCTCCCGGTGCTGCTCAAACAACGCAGTGATAGCCTCCAGCGTTAAACCCGCATCCTCCTTCTTGCTTCCTTTTGCGTTTCTAGAAGCCATAGTCAGAATAAAGAAAAAAGTCTCCAACGCTGAAGTTATACGGCAATTAGTGGAGAAAATAGCCGTCTGTGGGGTGGTGTTAATTAAAAAGTTTGGATGTCACTGGAGCAGCTCGTTGACACGTCTACCCTGTTCGCATGACAAAACCGGTCAGCACTGTTTAACGCGAGATCGATCACAAATAAAACTTTTATATTAAGTGATTTGATCTCCACTCATCGTCTGGATCTGTTTTTGATCACGGAAACCTGGCAGAAAGCTGGAGACAACAGCTGCTTCTCTGAACTCCTCCCACTTGGCTTCTCTTATCTGAGCGCTCCGCGTGGATCTGGAAGAGGGGGGGGCCTGGCTGCAGTTTTCAATGAGGCGTTCAAATACCGTTTGTTGCCTCAGAAAAATTACTCCAGTTTTGAAAGCATGATTTTTGTGCTGGAATCTGCAAAACCTATTCTGTGTGGCCTCTTTTATCGGTCTCCTCAATACAACAAAAACTTTCTCAGTGAGTTTTCAGAACTACTGGCTGACCTAATGCCAAAGTTTGACTCTTGGCTTTTCTGTGGGGACTTCAACGTGCACACCTGCTGCCCAAGTAATCAGCTTGGATGTGAGTTTCAGGACCTCCTGGACTCTTTCAACCTGTCACAGTCGGTCTCGGGGGCCACACACAGTCAGGGTCATACACTCGATTTAATTATCTCCCACGGCCTTCAAATACCTACTGTGGAGATCCTGGACACCTGTATTTCAGACCATTTTCCCATATTATTCGAATTTTTCACCTCTCCTGCACCGAAAGCTATTCTCCCAGCACGTTTCTCCCGCTGCATCACCCCATTAACTCCAAGTCAGTTCACTGATGCCTTTAAGAGCACTGAATTTTGCTCTGCTGTCAGCCTGGACCCATCTCTACATCCTGAGGACTTCATCAGCTCCTTCCATCACACCTGCACAACGATCTTGGACTCCATCGCTCCTCTCAAACAGGCATCTTCAAAGAACAAACCTTCACCATGGCTCAACGAAACGACGCGAGCTCTTCGACAACGTTGCAGAAAAGCAGAACGAATATGGAAGCGCGACCGGCTTCATGTATCTCAAGGAATACTGAGAGACTGTCTCTGTGAGTATCATAATGCTGTGAAACAGGCCAAGTCACAGTACCTCTCCAATTTAATCTCCACCAGCTCCAACCGGCCGAGGACGCTTTTCAGCACACTCCAGTCTGTCATCAACCCATCTGTCAATGTTCTGAAAACTGCCACACAGTCTACCTGCGATGACTTTCAGAGCTATTTTGTCAACAAAATAGACTCTATCAGGCAGAACATTGTCAGTTCATCCAACACCATCCAGTCTTGTGCGTCTGCAATAACCACAGCTGTTTTTGACCAATTTGACCTGGTTTCACTCCCTCACCTCACCAAGGTGGTTCAGCAGATGAAACCAACTAACTGTTCTCTGGACATCATTCCCTCTAAAATGTTCAAACAGTCCTTTGATGTAATTGGTCCTTGTGTTTTGTCATTTATTAACAGCTGTCTATCTTCAGGTTTTGTGCCATCTGCTTTCAAACATGCTGTGGTCAGGCCTCTTCTCAAAAAACCAGGCCTAGATCCTACAGCTCTCTCTAATTTCAGACCAGTTTCACATCTGTCATTTCTATCAAAGGTCCTAGAAAAGATTGTTTTTATTCAACTTCAATCTTTTCTAGAACTCAACAACCTGTTTGAAAAATTTCAGTCAGGTTTTCGAGCTCGTCACAGCACTGAATCTGCACTGCTCAAAGTACAGAATGACATTCTTCTGTCCCTGGATGCAAAAAACCCTGCACTGCTGGTGATGTTAGACCTCTCAGCAGCTTTTGACACCGTCGACCATCAGGTACTAATCAACCGCTTGTCTCAGCAGGTTGGCCTCCAGGGAGCTGTGCTTGAGTGGTTCAAATCTTACCTGTCTGGGAGAACTTTTTCTGTCATGATAGGCGATCTGTCCTCCTCTTCATCAACCCCTCTGACCTCTGGCGTACCACAGGGATCTATTCTAGGGCCAGTCCTCTTCTCTCTTTACATGCTGCCATTAGGATCAATCATTGCACGTCATAACCTGTCTTTTCACATGTATGCAGACGATTTACAAATCTATCTGCCAGTCACTCCCAACCCCTCACCCAGTTCAAACACTCTTGTCAACTGCTTAAATGACATTAAGCACTGGCTCTCTCAAAACTTCCTCCACCTAAACACAGATAAAACTGAATGCATTTTATTTAGTGCACCTGGTGACACCAGCAACATCCTTCCCAGTCCCAGTGTTGGTTTTCCCCTCCCCCATTTCAACCCGGTGGTCAGAAATCTTGGAGTGCAGCTTGACTCCAACTTAAAGTTTGATAAACAGATCAGTTCTGTTGTCAAGACCAGCTTTTTCCAGCTCCGTCTGCTCTCCAAAGTAAAGTCATTTCTCAGCCGTGGTGATCTGGAGAAGGCCATCCATGCCTTTGTGACCTCCAGACTTGACTATTGTAATGCTTTGTATGTTGGTATTAATCAATCCTCCATCTCCCGTTTACAGCTTGTACAGAACTCTGCCGCGCGCTTTTTGACCAACACACGAAAATATGAACACATCACTCCTGTCCTGTCCTCTCTACACTGGCTCCCGGTTCAGTTCAGGATACAGTTCAAGCTGCTCCTGTTTGTTTTCAAAGCTCTGAATGGACTTGCTCCTCTGTACATCTCAGAACTTTTGAAAGCCCATCAGCCCGGCAGAGATTTACGATCTGCCAGTCAACACCTGCTGGAGGTGCCTCGCTCAAGGTACAAACAATGGGGAGACCGGTCATTTTCTGTTGCCGGCCCAAAAGCCTGGAACAGCCTCCCCCTTGAGCTGCGTGCCACCTCTGATCTGACTCTGTTCAAAACCAGACTGAAGACCCACTTGTTCAAAAAAGCTTTCAGTGTGTAACTTTTATTACTTTTGGTATTTTAATATGTAGCATTTTTTATTTCCATTGCCTTTTTATTTCCACTTGTTCAAATAAGCTTCCAGTGTGTAACTTTTATTACTTTTGGTATTTTAATATGTAACATTTTTTATTTCCATTGCCTTTTTATTTCCACTTGTTCAAAAAAGCTTTCAGTGTGTAACTTTTATTACTTGTGTTATTTTAGTGTTATTTTAGTATGTAGCATTTTTTATTTCCATTGCCTTCTTTTATTGCTGTTGTTTCTTATTCTATTTTCATTGATTTATTGTTCCAGTTTATTCATCTTTTTATCCTGTTAAGCACCTTGGTCAATGCAAGGCATTGTAGGAAGGTGCTATACAAATAAAGTTTATTATTATTATTATTAAGAACAATACAAGACAGTTTCATCAGATACAAGAATACAAGTATGATAAAATGAAAGGAGCAGAAAGAAGATGAAATCTTTAGAAACTTTCTCTCACACAAACACTAATAATTAACTTGAACACTGTAGCATGAAGCTGCACTGCTCTAACGATGACCCCTGACCGATATTAATCTTTCAGACTCACCATGAATCGTGTGCTTTAAAATTACCTCTGACTTCAATAATGTCTGATGTTTTTCTACACATTTCTCGTCAGGGACACAGTCAGCTACAGTCTGACAAATGTTTAACTTATTCTTCCTCTGTTTCTAAGAAAGAAAAACAAATCATTAATGAAGTTTGTTTTATTTGACTTGTGTGAACATGAATAATTTTGATTGTTCTCAATCATTATAATGAAACCATGTAAAACATTACAATGTGGATAACATTTCTCTGTTCTGTTTTTCAGAAAGTGATTATTTCTTAAGAGACATATGTGAAAATTTCTTTGAGCTGGAAGCTGTTTTCTTCAGCAAGGTAATAAATATCCCTGAGGGTAGTCTAATCTTCTCTGAGCTGTTGTTTTGCACAAAGATCCTTTGTGTAAAAAGCAGTTCGCCTTGGACCCCCGGACTGAGCAGATCGTCTCTGGCTCCGAACCGGAAGATGGTTTGTCTGTGGACCACATCCGAGAGGTCACCCCAAGGTCCACTCGTTCAACAGCAGATAAAAAAAGTCACTGTTACAATTCTTCTTCTTCTTTCGTCTTTTCCCTTTTGGGCGGCCGTGGTGTAGTGGTAATGGCAGTCGTCTCCCGATCGGAAAGTTGGCGGTTCGACTCCCGGGACCCGCACAATGTGTCGTTGTGTCCTTGGGCAAGACACTTAACCCTGAGTTGCTCCCGGTAGGACTGGAAAGCACCTTGCATGGTAGTCTGCCGCCACCGGTTTATGAATGTGTGTAGCATTCAATATATGTGTAGCACTTTGAGATTTTCAGTAATGAAAAGTGTGTTATAAATTGAATTAATTATTATTATTATTATTCCCTTTTCAGGTGTCGCCACAGCGAATCATCCTCCTCCACTTCACTCTGTCCTCTGCATCCTCTGTCCTCACTCAAACTACCTTCATGTCCTCTCTAACTGCATCCATATATCTCCTCTTTGTCTTTTTCCTGGCAGCTGCATTTATGTCTTTTTCCTGGCAGCTGCATTTATGTAAATGAGCCCTCGAGGCTCAATGAGATTTACCTGACTAAATAAAGGTTGAATGAATTTATAACATCCTTCTACCAATATACCCACTGTCCCTCCTCTGGACATGTCCAAACCATCTCAGTCTGGCCTCTCTAACTTTATCTTCCAATTATTCAACATGTGCTGTACCTCTGATGAGCTCATTCCTGGATCTTATCCATCCTTGTCACTCCTAAGGAGAACCTCAGCATCTTCATTTCTGCCACTTCCAGTTCTTTCTCTTGTCTTTTTGTCCATGTCTCTGTCTCCAGACCATACAATATAGCTGGTCTCACCACTGTCTTGTAAACTTTTCCTTTGACCTTTGCTGACACCTTTTTGTCACTAATCACTCCTGAAACTTTTCTCCATCCACTCCATCCTGCCTGGATCGACTCTCTTTCTCACCTCTTTACCACATTTCCCATTTTCCTGGACATATGTTGTGGAAGTTTCAGAGTAACCGAGAATGAATCTATCCAGAAGACCTGACTTAACATTTTTAGATTTTTCTACCTGGATTATTGAACATTCATCAAGATATTTGATTATACAGTATATATCAAAGTTAAAGTCAACTTTATTGTCAGAACTGCAATATGTACAGGACATACACAGGATTAATATTGCGTTTCTCTCAGTCCCTCGGTGCAACAGTAACCATCTAAACACTAAACACTAAAACATTTAATAAACATAAGCATAAAATAGTAAAAGTGTAACACTGTCCTGAGTTTTTCATAATAGTATAAAAGTATGAAAATTTACACCAACACTGAAACACCAAACACCCCTAAAACACTAAACATTTAATGAACATAAGCATAAAATGAAATAATAAAAGTGTAATACTGTCCTGAGTTTTTGCATAGTAGTATAAAAAGTATAAAAAGTATATCTATAAAATAAACTGAAGGTTCTAGCATTGACATTTGCAAAGAGTGGCACAGCAGCATATGAGTTAATGTACACAGTATATGTATGAGGTAGTTGATGTTGGTATAGAGGCAAAGTGGCATATGCAGTAAGGCACATAAGGCACATTTGGCATCCTTAGATAAGGCTAGTCAGAGAATACTGTATATGTATCAGCAGTAGTGTAGATATAAAAGTAGTGTAAATGTAAACAGTAGTAATAAATGTAAAACAGTAGTAATAAATGTAAACCGTATTAATAAATGTAAACAGTGAATGTAAACAGTAGTATGACTATAGGCAGTAATGTAATACAAACATTAGTGCAAATATGAGAAGTAGTGCAAACTGAATGAGCACATGACCGAGAGTTTAGTGAATAACCCGTTTGATGACACAGGGTCCAGTGTTAAAAACTTTGTGTTGAGTGGTAATGTGTGAGAAAGTTTTTTGTGTTAAGGCAGTTCAAATGGGAGGGGAGGCAGAGCAGGCAGAGTGTTTAGCATTCTGACTGCCTGATGAACAGAGCTGTCTCTCAGTCTGCTGGTACGAGCCTGGAGACTCCTCAGTCTCCTCCCTGATGGCAGCAGTCTAAAGCGGCTGTGTAGTGGGTGTGTGGGATCACCTGCCATGCAGAGGGCTTTCCGAGTGAGGCGTTTGCTGTGTAAGTCCTGCAGTGAGGGCAAGGAGGTGCCGACGATCTTCTCAGCTGCTCTCACGATGCGCTGGAGGCTCTTGCGGCATGATGCAGTACATGCACCAAACCACACCGTGATGCAGCTGGTCAGGACACTTTCTATGGCACCCCTGTAGAAGGTGCACATGATGGGGGTTGAAGCTCCAGCCCTTTTCAGCTTGCGGAGAAAGTAGAGGCGCTGGTGAGCCTTCTTGGCCAGTGCTGCAGTGTTCCTGCTCCAGGACAGGTCCTTCGAGACGTGCACTCCCAGGAACTTGGTGCTGTCCACTCTCTCCACTGCGGTGCTGTTGATGGTCAGAGGGGCATGTTGTGCATCCCTCTTCCTGAAGTCCACGACAATCTCCTTTGTCTTCTCCACGTTGAGAGTGAGATTGTTGTGTCCGCACCACAAGGCCAAGCGGCTCACCTCGTTCCTGTAGTCCGTCTCATCGTTGTTGCTGATGAGACCTACCACTGTTGTGTCGTCCGCAAACTTGATGAAGTGGTTGGAGCTGTACGATGGTGTGCAGTCGTGTGTTAGCAGGGTGAATAGAAGGGGGCTCAGCACACATCCTTGTGGGGCCCCTGTGTTCAATGTGATGGTGCTAGATGTGTTACTCCCGATCCGTACTGTCTGTGGTCTCCCGGTCAGGAAGTCTAGCAGCCAGTTACACATTGAGGTGTTCAGCCCCAGACTGTCCAGTTTATGGATGAGCTGTTGGGGGATGATGGTGTTGAATGCCGAGCTGAAGTCGATGAACAGCATTCTAACATAAGAGTCCTTCGTGTCCAGATGTGTGAGAGCTGTGTGGAGGGCAGAGGAGATGGCATCGTCGGTTGAGCGATTAGGTCGGTATGCAAATTGGAAGGGATCCAGGGAGGCAGGGAGGACAGATGTGATGCTTTTCATGACTAGCCGTTCAAAGCACTTCATCAGGATGGGGGTGAGTGCTACTGGGCGATAGTCATTGAGGCATGCGGGCGTTGCCTTCTTTGGGACAGGGATGATGGTGGTGGCTTTGAAACAGGTGGGGACGATGGCCTGGCTCAGTGAGATGTTAAAGATGTCCGTGAAGACCGCTGCGAGTTCCCCTGCACAGTCCTTCAGCACACGACCAGGTATGTTGTCAGGACCAGAGGCCTTCCGGGCGTTAATCTTGATAAATGATCGCCTTACGCTGTCTGAGGACAGCGCCAGCACCTGGCCATCAGGAGAGGGGGGGAGTTTATGTGCAGGTGTGCTGTTACTTGCCTCAAACCGAGCAAAGAACTCATTCAGTTCATTCAGCGTAGAGGTTGAGCTGTCACAGGTCTGGGGGGGTGGTTTGTAGTTTGTGATGGTCTGTATTCCCTGCCACAGACTGCGTGTATCCTTGCTGTCCTTGAAACGGTGAGCTATTTTCCTGGAATACTGCTTCTTGGCCTTTCTGATGCCCCAATCCAGGTTCTTTCTGGCTGCCCTCAGGCCCACCTGATCTCCCGCTTTGAAGGCAGCATTCCTGGCTCTCAGGAGTCTGTAAACCTCAGCTGTCAGCCATGGCTTCTGATTAGCCCGAACAGTGATGGTCTTGAGGTTAGTTACATCATCAATGCACTTGGTGATGTATGAACATACAGTGTCTGAGTACTCCTGGAGACATAAGTTGTTGTTTGTGGTAGCAGCTTCTTTGAACATACCCCAATCTGTGGTGTCAAAACAGTCCTGGAGTGCCTCTGAAGACCCCTCTGGCCACACTCGTATCTGCTTGCGGACTGGTTTTGTGACTTTCACCAGTGGCCTGTATGCTGGCTTTAGCATAACACAGATATGGTCAGAAGCACCAATGTGGGGGAGGGGGAGGGCTCTGTAGGCATTTTTCATGGTGGTGTAAACTTGGTCCAGTGTATTGTTTCCTCTTGTTGCAAAGTTTATGTTTCTGTATGTTTTTGGAAATACACTCTTTAAATCTACTTGGTTGAAATCACCAGCCGTGATGAGAAAAGCATCAGGGTGTGCTGTTTGTTGCTCACTGATGTGCAGATATAGTTCATTCAGCGCCTCACCTCTAACTTTGCTGTTGGAGCTTGGAGGAATATATACAACAACAATCATAACAGCTGTAAATTCCCTCGGTAAATAAAACGGTCTGCATTTAATAGTCATAAACTCCACTAAAGGTGAGCAATGTTTGTGGACCACAGCAGCATCCAGGCACCATGCTTTGTTGATGTAAACACACAGCCCCCCTCCGCGTGTCTTACCTCCCTCGAGGGTTCGGTCTGCTCTGTAGCATGTTAGCTGCCCTAGCTGAACAGCATGATCCGGAACGTTGTTGTTGAGCCACGTTTTTGTGAATACAAACACACAGTAGTCTCTCACAGTTTTTTTTGTTGTTTGTAGCAGGCGTATATAATCCAGTTTATTGTCCAAGGAGTGCACGTTAGCCAAAACCATGGATGGAATAGCCGGCTTGTGTGGGCTAGCTGCTAGCCTAGCTCCGATACCTCCGCGCTTACCCCGCTTCTGCTTCCTGTCGTGTCGCTTGTCGCGTGATCAATGCGGGTGCGATGGAGGGAGGCTCAGTGCTGGCTCCCAGAGCAGGTCGCAGTCACTCCGCTTGTTGCGCTTCCACTGCGGGCGCGATGAAGCGAGACTCGGTGCTGGCTTCCAGAGCAGGCCACAGTTCCGTAGCTTCTCCTGGAGCTCGCTGTTTATTCCCAAATGAGCGATTTTTCCAACATCAATCAGGAACTCACGGTTGTACTTGCGTTCTGAACACGTAGACATGACAGAGACGTGACGGCACATTGCGGCATGCAGGACAAAGACAAAAACACCGTGTTCTCGGGAGAGAGAGAAGCCACAGCGAGTGCTCGCGCCGCCATCTTGGATCACCATATATACATATATACCACCATGTACATATGTATATATGTATATATATATATTTTTTCTCGCCGTTAGTCTTGGTCTGTTATGTTTGCCTGTTCAACATCCTTGTTTGTGTGTAATTAAAAAAAATTACCTGTACAAATTATTAATATATATGTGTTGTAACTATTATGCCATATATATATTCAGCAGCAGCAGCAGATGAGGAAATCCATGTGGTGTTCTGAGCATTGTTCTGCTCTTTTATGGAACTGGTAACCCTGGTGGCAGCATCCTCATGAAACTTGATCTGTTTTTAATTTACATTGATTTCCAGAAACTTTATTTTTCTTTTCTTTTTTTCCTTACCTTGCATCAAACAAGCCCATGAAGGTCCAGGAAGCCCATTGGATGACCTGCCCAAAACCATGCATGTAAGATTGCATTTAAAATATTAACCACTATTCACAGTTTGTATACTGTAGTTATGTTCTGCTTTGTGTGTAAACATGTTTTACTTTGTGTATTATGGGGAATATTTCTCTTGAACAAACTGAAAGCTTTTCCTGATCTCCTGTCATAGTTGAGTTGTAATTTAGGATAAATTATATTTGTTTTTATTTTCATTTCCAATTTTCAGTCAACACCATTGCCTCCCAGGCTTAAGGATCACAAAGTCTGTTTGACCAAAGGGGATCAGAGTCTTCAGGGCAATGACCTGGACCTTTCCTCAAAGAACCTGGATCACGTAAAAGAAATTAATTATAATGGGTGTTAAAAGCTATGTAAAATGATGCACTGGCCCTTTGACAGTTTTATTGTTTTTATCCCTGCAGGCCTCTCTTCACGTGGCTGACAGAACATTTTCCTCACCACCGCTGTACCGCAGAGAATCCACAGCTTCTCTGGAAGAGAAGAGCTCTTACTGTGTAAACTGAAGAAAAGCAACAAATTGTAATTTTCTTTTTCGATTACTGATAAACAAACAGCAACTTTATCATTTCCAGAAGCCAGCAACTGATCCAGAGAGGCATTCTCCGTGTAATAGGGGGAGGTCGAGTACTTCCACCCCACCCCAGGCAGATACTTTCTCAACCCCTCCCAACAGGCGAATCTTCAACTCTTCAGAGTTTCAGAATCTTCATTCAGTAAGTGTAATTAAATTATTTGATACATTTGTCACTCATCAATCTTCCCGTTCCCTTATTGGGCACCTTTGTGGAGTGAAGAGGGGGAATTGAAAATATGTTGAGCATCATAACTTGAAAAATAAGTGAGTTACCGACTTTCATTTTGGTGTGTAGCTACATCTAGAAGTAGGAAAGATCAGTGTTGAAAATTAGGTTGCCACTTCAAAATCAAGATGGCCACTGCCATATTGAGAAAACTGAAAGTTATGTACCATAACTCATGTTCCCTGAAGGAAGGGAACGAGGTGCAACATATGCTATGGGAATTGCGCCCCCGTGCGATTTTCCTGAAGGAAAACATTTACGCCTTTACGGCAAGGGCGTCAGCGTTGCGCCAGAGGCCCCGCCCTCTGGGTATTTAAGCCGCTGACGCCCATCCATCTTTCTCCAAAATGCACTTCACCGAGCTTTCAGCATTGAAAGGGCCAGATATGTTGCACCTCGTTCCCTTCCTTCAGGGAACATGAGTTATGGTGCATAACTTTCAGTTCCCTTTCAGTCATGTCTCTCGGTGCAACATATGCTATGGGAACGTAATTCATTCACGCCCTTGAAATGCTCAGTAAAATGCATGCTAGTGTGAACGTCTGCCCTTGTTCAGCAGGCATCTCAAGGCTACATGGGGCAGCACGGTGGCACAACTGGTAGAGCTGCTGCCTCTCAGCGAGAAGGTTGCCGGTTCAAATCCCGGTCCGGGGGCCTTTCTGGGTGGAGTTTGCATGTTCTCCCCGTGCATGCGTGGGTTTCCTCCGGGTACTCCGGTTTCCTCCCACAGACCAAAAAACATGCTTGTTAGGCTGATTGGTGACTCTAAATTGACCCTAGGTGTGAGTGAGAGAGTGGATGGTTGTTTGGTGTGAGTGAGACAGGTCCCTCTTGTAAATGAGTCCCCGTGACTCAACGAGGCTAGCCTGTATAAATAAAGGTTGAATGAATGAATGAATTCTACTGTGTGTTAGAAAGGACAGCCTGAGTGACATCACACGCAGTAACATCCAAACTGTAATGCTTTGCAAAAGTGTTTATTGAGCTCCAGTTCGCCGTAGCACAAATGTCTGCAACTGGTACACCCTTGAACAGTGACCACGAAGTGGCCAAGCCTCGAGTAGAGTGAGCGTGCACTCCAGAGGGTACCTGTTGACCTTTGCTACTGTATGCCCTTTTTATGGCTTCAGTCACCCAGTGTGAGAGGCTCTGCTTTGAGAGGGCCTTTCTGGTAGCAGGTGTTGCAAAGCACACAAACAGTTGATTTATTTTTCTCCATTCGGCTGTTCTCTGCATGCAAGTGCTTAAAGCCCTCACAGGGCAAAGAGCCTTCAGCCTTTCCTGTTCCTGAGTGAGGACAGGAGCAGGTGGAAAAGAGGAGAGATCAAAGTCCAGACTTCTAGGGTTTAAAGTCAAGACCTTGGGGATATATACGGGATTAGACCTCAAGGTGACCTTTGACCCGTCAGGGACGAATCTGGTACACATTTGATGTACAGACAAGGCATGGAGGTCACCCACGCGTTTCGCCAAGCAAAGAGCCAGGAGTAGAGCAGTCTTATAAGATAATAATACTATCTTAATCCCACTCAGTGGCTCAAATGGAAGATCACAGAGAGCTCCCAAAACCAGACTAAGATCCCAACCAGGGGTCAGGACCCTGCTGGGGGGTCTCAACCTTAGCACGTCCTTCATAAATCTTATTATGATTGGATACGCGCCAGGCGTCCTGTTTCCCCAGCCTTCGTGACGGGCTTAAATTGCTGATAGGAACACCTTAAATGTTGAGAAAGAACAACCTTTCTCCAGTAAATCCTGAAGAAAAGTCGAGAGCTCAGCCTGGTCACATGAATAAGCAATATTTCTTTCTGTGCACCAAGCTTCAAAAATATGCCATTTTTGTGCGTAAAGACTGTGTTGAAACAGCTCGGGCATGTTGAATGGTTTTTACCACATTTCCCAGCTCCTCCTGGGAATGTTCACCCGGAGAGCTTCAGCCTGTTTGCACCTCTGGTCCAGCTTGGTCTGAATTCGATCAAAAGCTTTCCCAAACAATCCCGTCGGTTCTATCGAGTGGTGGAGAAAAACACCTTTTGTCCCTCGGGGAGATCAGTTAGTCATCCACAGATGGCGTATCGCGATGACCACTTTGGCCATGCCTCTGCCTTGAGCAACAGTAGCTGTCCCCATCATGCAGAGCACAAAGTCTGTTGCCCTGTGGGCTTCATCCAGCAAGTAAGCGGCAGCGTGCTTGTCCGTTGTTACTTGGAGCTGTTGCAGTTTTTCAGCCAGGTAAGCCTGCATCAACGCGGACGTGTTCATCGCGGGCGCCGCGAGTCCCTGAGCTCTGTAGCATTTTTTGAGCAGAGAAGCTGAAGCTTGACAGGCTTTGCTGGAGAGAGTTGGTTTTGTCCCGGATGACTTGGGAGCCAGGTTAGACGCCAACGTCTCCTCAATTTGAGGCACGTTCGCTATCCCCACCTCATCTATCCCATCCACGTCAAGAAACTGCGAGAGTGGTAACAACATGGGAGCTCGGGGCTGAGCCCAGGTGCGAGTCAGCTCTGTGAGGAAGTCCGGGAACACGGGCATCCTTTGCCTCGTGGTGGCTTGCTGCTTTGAGTAAAAAAGTTTCCTGCCAGCCTTGTGACCTGTTGACGAGGCGGAGGTTCTGGCCATGGGATCTGCAGCGCGTCCGCTGCTCTGTGACACAGGTCGAACAGAGCAGGGATGGAAAAGTCAGTTTCCGGGAGCACAGGTACCGGGGTGCGGGAGAGGTCTTCTCCCTGTTACTCGTATTCGACGTCTGCGTCCTCTGCGTAAAATTTGCCTGAGGCTGAAATCGAGATCTCGTCCTTGTTCATCATGCCTCGAGTGTCGAATTTGACTGTTAAGTCCACCATGTGAGCCAGTACATCAGGGCTGTCGCCCCATGCGACTCGTGTGCTGTCATCCAGAGCCATGTTCTCGAGCTCCGGCATGGGAGTGAGGGGCTCGGTGGTGTCCGGGTCCACTGGCGCTGTTGCGGCGACCATGGCCTTGGCGACAAAATCTGCCCAGTGCATCCTCACTGCCTCCAGCATCTGGATGCAGTGTGGGCAAGAATCAGGCGTATCCAGCGCCATTTTTGCGTGTAACATCCCCAAGCAGATGGGACAGGCCTCATGGGTGTCCGTCGTTGCGAGAGAGAAACCGTATCCGCTAGGACAGGCGCGCGAGGTTGGGCTTGTTGTCCTGCTGGTTTTCCTTGGAAGTCTTGCCTTTCGCTTTCCTTTCTCCAGAGGCATGTCCGAGATGAGGCGGGCGAGTCCTTCCAGAATCCTTTTTCTTTTATTTTGAGGCGTCTCCTCCGTCATGTCGCTTTCGCTGGCTAGCCCGCTATGAATTAGCAGGGGTAGCGGTGTGACGCAGTTAGCGCCGTCGAGCGAAGCAGTCTGCGGAGAGAGGAGAAGAAAAAACTTCGGGGTTAAGATAAAATGTGCCGGACTAGCTTTCGCTAGCCCAGGAGTACGCAGGAATAATTCTCCGTACGTTCTGTGAAGGGAGCAAGCTCACCTCTAGTTGAGCGATGACGCAACAGAAGTCCCGCGAAGAGAGGTAGTTCAGGTTTAACACTAATTTGACTAAGGCTACGCTTTTTTACGCAAGTAAACTTGGCTTCTAAATCCCTCGGTCCCTTTCAGTGGGCTATATGTCGATTCACATGCTAATAACCCTGCTAATGACCCATTAATTCTACACCTACACCCCCCCACCCCCTACCCCTCAGTCCAAAATCCTTGGACCCAGTGCAGGCCTTGTATAACACATCAGCATTTATCGATGCTAGGTCAAGCATGTTGTAGAACACGGCAATGGGCCGCACCATATATAAATGTGCAATCTGGTCCATTATACCGGTATGTCAGTTGACCTCAGGTCATGTGACCTGTGTTGGTCCGTCACTTGACCTCAGGTCATGTGACCTGTGTTGGTCCATCAGTTGACCTCATGCCATGTGACCTATGTTGGTACGTCAATTGACCTCATGTTGTGTGACCTGTGTCATTTTGTCAGTTGACCTCAGGTCATGTGACCTGTGTCGGTCCAACAGTTGACTTCATGTTGTGTGACCTGTGTCGTTTTGTCAGTTGACCTCAGGTCATGTGACCTATGTTGGTCCGTCACTTGACCTCGGGTCATGGGACCTGTGTCGGTCCCTCAGTTGACCTCATGCCATGTGACCTATGTTGGTATGTCAATTGGCCTCATGTTGTGTGACCTGTGTCGTTTTGTCAGTTGACCTCAGATCATGTAACCTGTGTTGGTCCCATCAGTTGACTTCATGTCGTGTGACCTGTGTCATTTTTTCAGTTGACCTCAGGTCATGTGACCTGTGTCGGTCCGTCAGTTGAACTCATGTCGTGTGACCAGTGTCGGTCCGTCAGTTGACCTCAGGTCATGTGACCAGTGTCGGTCCGTCAGTTGACCTCAGGTCATGTGACCTGTGTCGGTCCGTCAGTTGAACTCATGTCGTGTGACCAGTGTCGGTCCGTCAGTTGACCTCAGGTCATGTGACCAGTGTCGGTCCGTCAGTTGACCTCAGGTCATGTGACCTGTGTCGGTCCGTCAGTTGAACTCATGTCATGTGACCTGTGTCGTTTTGTCACGCTTTGTAAGCGAGGTCAAGGGCAATAAGAGAAAGATGGATGGGCGTCAGCAGCTTAAATATTCAGAGGGTGGGGCCTCTGGCGCAACGCTGACGCCCTTGCTGTAAAGGCGTGAATGTATTCTTTCAGGTAATTGCGCCGGGGCGCAATTCCCATAGCATATGTTGCACCGAGAGACATGACTGAAAGGGAACTATGCTTTCTGTTTTTATATTGCTTAAAAGTATATTTTCTTCAATTCAGTTTATTTATATAGCGCCAAATCACAACAAAGTTATCTCAGGGCACGTCACAGGAACATTCACATACATAGAAAAGCCACTTAGAATCAAGAATCAAGAATCAAGAATCAAGAAGGTTTATTAACATTGCATCAATTTTCACCAATACAACGTAAATATGTAGTTGCAGCATCCAGGAGAGAGAATGAGTGCAAAAAGCTGCAGCTCAACAAAGCACATGACATGTTCATCAACACATGATATGTTTATCAACACATGATATGCTCTTAGCGCGGCCAGTCCCAATCTGTCCCCAGATGAAGGTCAAAAGCAGGAAAACAGGCAGAGACACGGGGATTCACAGCATTGATATTAAAAAAAGATGAATCACATTTTGTCTTCAAGACACCGCGTGATCCAGTAAAAACCATATCAGAAAGCACATTTAGTTACAATAACAAATGGAGATACGGCAGGCAAGGAGATAAGTCTGTGAGTAATTTCAGACAAACACAGAGTTCAGCAGATGTGCAGCTGGGTGTTATCTGAGGCTTCACAGAAATCTCTGGGGAGGGGGAGGGGGGGGGACTCTTCAGCTCCACACTCCAGGAGAATGGCTTCCCACAGCCTAATTTTCAAGGACATGTGCAGAAGCCAGATAATGTTCTTGTTTGTTATCCAATAGACCACAGTGTTCTTTTCCACTGCCGCCTTCAAGTCTGTGGTGCTGTTTCATGGCCGAAAGAAATCCAAATATGTGGTTCTGCTCCGCTCCGCTTCATGAACTTCCATCTGTCCCTTGATTGATCCGGGGTGGCTGTAAACAAGTCCCAAAACGGACAGCAGGTGCGCGGTGGTCCACCACTGCTCCAAGCGAGCGATTGAGCTCATACAACAGCTGGGATGAGGAGCTCACGGCCCGGTTCAGAGAATTTTGCTGATCAGGTAGTGCCGACAGCGCGCTGATAGCTGCCGAAGCCTCCCTCAGCTTCCAGTAACAAACAACTCCGCTTACGCCAAAAAACAGAGCAGTTGCTACCAATAATCCAATAATCCACAAATCCTCCACGTCTTCGACACTTAAGACGGTCAGACACATGGGCTGCCACTGACCCCACGAGTCCATCACGTATCCAGCCGCGTGTGTGTCGGAGGGACAGACAGCTTCTCCTGGCACGGTCCGCTTCGTGGAAAAAATCTTATCCATTGAAGAAACAGCCCAATTTATTAATTCCATATTGGTTCGAGTGAGCGCTGAAGGGTCGCAGACGAGACGAAAAGCAAGCAGGGAGTAGGAAAAACTTAGGGAGGGAAGAGCAGAAAGATATGCGACCTGCCTTGCCGAGTGCCGGAAGAAGAATAACGTTAGTTATTACTTAGTAACGTTATCTAAGGAATCCAGCAAAAGGTTGAATCTTGGCTTCGTTTCAGTCTCCCATCCTGAGCAAGCACAGTGACAACAGTGGAAAGGAAAAACTCCCTTTTAAAAGGAAGAAACCTCCAGCAGAACCAGGCTCAGGACAAGTGGCCATCTGCTTTGACCAGCTGGTTGAGAAGACAGGAAGGAGACAAACACAGAATGGTCGGTCCAGATATGGGTCCAGGTGTAACTGAAAGACAAAAAATAAAATAATTATAATTATAAAAATAAAATGCATGCTAAGGATAGGAAAAATAATTACAAATAAAAAACAGGTTGAGCACTAAAACCAGTAGCAGAGTGAAAAAGTGTGGTCAGTTTGTCCTCCAGTAGTCTAAGCCTATAGCAGCATAACTAAGGGACAGCTCAGGAAACCCAAGCTGACCCTAACTATAGGATTTAGTAAAAAGAGTCTTAAGCCTAGTTTTAAAAATGGACAATGTGTCAGCCTCACGGACAGAGATTGGAAGTTGGTTCCACACGAGAGGAGCCTGATAACTGAAAGCTCTGCCTCCCATTCTGGTTTTGTAAATTCTAGGAACCACAAGTAAACCTGCAGCCTGAGAGTGAAGTGCTCTGTTAGGAACATCTGGAACAATAAGATCTGAAATATAAGATGGAGCTAGATTGTTGAGAGCTTTGTAGGTTAGAAGTAGGATTTTGAATTATACAGTATTCTGGATTTGACAGGGAGCCAATGGAGAGAAGCTAAAACTGGAGATATATCTCTCCTACTAACTCTAGTTAAGAAGACTCTGGCAGGAGCATTTTGGATCAACTGAAGATGTTTTAAAGAATTATTTGGATACCCAGATAACAAACCATTGCAATAGTCCAGTCTAGAGACGTGACAAATGCATGAACCAGTTTTTCTGCATCATTTTTAGATAGGATGTTTCTAATTTTAGTGATATTACGCAGTTGGAAGGAGATTTGAGTAACGTTTTTAATGTGGGGGAAACAAAGACATGTCCTGATCAAAATAACACCAAGATTTTTAACATTAGAGCTGGAGGCCAGATTAATGCCATCTAAGGATGGTAAAAGACTGAAAATTTAATTCCTAAGGTGCTCAGGTCCAAAAACCAATACCTCAGTCTTGTCTGTGTTCAAAAAGAAAACATTAAGGGTCATCCAGGTTTTTATGTCTTTAAGACATGCTTGTAGTCTAAGTAACTGGATTCATTGGGTTTCATGGACATATATAATAGTGTGTTGTCAGCATAACAATGAAAATATATCCCATGGTGTAGAATAACTTTATCTAATGGAAGCATATATAAAGTACAGCGTATTCACCCAAGCACTGAGCCCTGAGGGACTCCATGACTAACTTTGGTGTATGAAGACGATTTATTATTTACATTTACAAACTGAAATCTATCAGATAGCTATGATTTAAACTATTTTAGAACTGTTTCTGTAATCCCAATATATCCAAGCCTCTGTAGTAAAATATTGTGATCAACTGTATAAAATACAGCACTGAGGTCTAACAGGACCAGTATAGACACAAGTCTATTGTCTGAGGCCAGGAGAATATCATTACTGTAGTGACTTTTACTAGTGCTGTTTCTGTGCTATGATGAGCTCTAAACCCTGACTGAAACTCTTCAAACAGATTATTTCTTTGTAGATGTTCACGCAACTGACCATCCATCCATCCATTTTCTTCCGCTTATCTGGGGTCGGGTCGTGGGGGTAGCAGCCTAAGTAAGGAGGCCCAGACTTCGCTTTCCCCAGCCACTTGGGCCAGCTCCTCCGGGGCAATCCCAAGGTGTTCCCAGGCCAGCCGAGAAACATAGTCCCTCCAGCGTGTCCTGGATCTTCCACTGGGTCTCCTCCCGGTGGGACGTGCCCGGAACACCTCACCAGGGAGGCGTCAAGGAGGCATCCTAACAAGATGCTCGAGCCACCTCAGATGGCTCCTCTCGATGTGGAGAAGCAGCGGCTCTACTGAGTCCCTCCCGGATGACCAAGCTTCTCACCCTATCTCTAAGGGAGAGCCCAGACACCCTGCAGAGAAAATTCATTTCAGCCGCTTGTATCCGAGATCTTGTTCTTTCGGTCACAATCCAAAGCTCATAGATGAGGGTGGGAACGTAGATCGATCGGTAAATTGAGAGCTTTGCCTTATGACCCAGCTCTCTCTTCACCACGACAGACCGGTACATCGCCCGCTTCACTGCGGATGCTGCACCTCTCCGCCTATCGATCTCACGCTCCAGTTTTCCCTCATTTGTGAACAAGACCCCAAGATACTTAAACTCCTCCACTTGGGGCAAGACCTCATCCCCGACCCAGAGAGGGCACTCTACCCTTTTTCGGCTTAAGACCATGGCCTCGGGACTTGGAGGAACTGATCCTCATCCCGGCCGCGTCACACTCGGCTGCAAACCTGATAAAGACTATAGGACCACATCATCTGCAAAAAACAGAAGTTTAACACCAAAATTACACTACATGCGGTCCGGCTCCGCCCCGCTCCGCAGGTCGCAGCTGAGCGAGTCCAGTTTCCACTTCCTCCGCTCAGCTCAGGTCCGCATGGATGCGCTGCTCCAAGACGCATGCGAGGGAATTGCAAGATCGCGCGATAAATCAAGTGATTAATAAGTCCGAACAAAACAATTCATTTGGTGGAAGAAGGAGAACAACAGTAGAGACTGCTGCCTTGATCTTCTCTCGTAAATGAGCGACAGGACATGGTTTGAGCAACAGGAAGTGATGTATTACATTTCAGAATAAAATACTTTTTATTTATTTATTTCTTGTATTGCGTTTGTAGGCGTAGTCATAAATGATAGTTTGACAGCATTTTTGTACAAATAAATCCGTATAGAGCTAGGATAGTCCGCCCGTGGTGATTTTATTTTGTAAATACGGAAGTTGTGCTCGTTCCTTTTCCTGTTGGTGCGACGTAATCTTCAAAAGTTGACTCCGGCACAGCTCCGGCGTCCGGCAGAAATAGAAAAATTTCTAATTTTGACGGACTGCCGTCCGCTCTCCGCAGCTCGCTGCCGCCGTGCGGAGCCAGTGTAAATTCTGTCATTGATTATAATGGGTGCGTATTTGCTGCGGAGGTCGGACCGGAGTGGGGCGGAGCCGGAACGCATGTAGTGTATTTTTGGCGTTACGCCACCAAAACGGATCCCCTCAACATCTTGGCCATGCCTAGAAATTCTGTCCATAAAAGTTATGAACAGAATCGGTGACAAAGGGCAACCTTGGTGGAGTCCAACTCTCACCGGAAACGAGCCTGACTTACTGCCAGCAATGCGGACCAAGCTCTGACACAGGTCAGGTCTGACACCTAACAGCCCGTATCAAAGGGCCTGGTACCCCATACTCCTGGAGTACCCCCACAGGGCCCCCCGAGGGACGCAGTCAAATGCCTTCTCCAAGTCTACAAAGCACATGTAAATTGGTTGGGCAAACTCCCATGTACCCTCCAGGATCCTGCTGAGGGTGTAGAGCTGGTCCAGTGTTCCACGACCAGGACGAAAACCACACTGCTCCTCCTGAATTCGAGGTTCGACTATTCGACGGACCCTCCTCTCCAGAACCCTTGGATAGACCTTACCAGGGAGGCTTAAGAGTGTGATCCCCCTATAGTTGGAACACACCCTAAGGTCCCCCTTTTTGAATAGGGGAACCACCACCCCAGTCTACCAATCCAGGGGAACTGCCCCTTAAGTCCACACTATATTGCAGAGTTGCATAAGCCAACACAACCCCACAACATCCAGAGCCCTAAGGAACTCCGGGCGAATCTCATCCACCCCTGGAGCCCTGCCACCGCGGAGCTTTTTAACCACCTCGGTGACCTCAGCACCAGAGCAACTGACCTGCAGCAATTTTCTCTAGAATTTTTAAGATGAAAGTTAGGTTAGATATAGGTCTATAATTGGCCAGAATTTCTGAATCAAGGTAAAGGTTTAATTGTCCACTCCTTGAGTCAGAGTCAGAGAGTCTTTATTGTCATTTGCACCGCATGTGGTACATGTGATGAAAACGAGATTATGTACACAGGGTCCCAGTTACATCCAACAACAAACTCCACTATTGCTCTTGGTGTTGGATAAAATTGCTCCTTCCACTCACCAGGAACAGTGGCTCTGTGCTGCCTTGGATAAGGAAAAAAATCTACTGATGTTCTTCTCCACAGTGTAACTTCTATCTACTTAAATATCTTGCAGCAAAAACATCGTTTTCTTGCATTCCCTGTTCAACTCCATCACAGAAAAACACTACTCTCTAAAACTACAGAACATTCACTATTCAAAACCTTCGGTGTCAGGGGACATTGGCACACTTGTTTACATTAAATTGTAAATTGACTTTACAGTAGTCCCTCATTTATTGCGGGGGTAACATACCATTCCATTTGGAAGTTCCTAAAAAAAATCTGACCCGGCCCAAGCCCGTAGTAGTTTTGTCCGAACCTGACCCAACTAGGGCTGGGCCATATCATATCGTTACCGGTAATACCGGTATAAAAAGCTTGCCCGGGCAAAAATCTTATATCATGATATGCTAATTTCATGACGTAATACGTCAGGGCGCCCCGCCCCTTAACACCCGAGCGCTTTAAACAACTGCGCACATCCCCTCCAGTCTGTACTGGTGTAAAACCCTAATTAGTTACTGCTAAAATGTTAAAAACAACGCGCGCGCGTCTCAGCTTCTCTCCCCATGCTCTGCAGGCATAGACAGCTGTCCCCCCCTCGCCCGCCCCGCTCCGCTCTGAGCAGCCGTGTCCTCGCTGTAAACTGTGTAACAAACACGTGCGGCTCCACAGTCACTCCTGTGATGTTTCTCTGCACGCTCAATAACCTTGCTGGTTTGTAGCAGACGTTGCTTTATTGTTTAAGCTGCACAAATACACTTAACAGACTGCATGATCCTCCACCGCTCCGTTCTCTGACTTTCTTTCACACCCGAACCTGCGCGCCTACGTCACGCTCTCACTGGCGGTGCGTTCACTGGCACTCTGTAATATACATGCACAACACTGCTGTATACATTACAACTCCATCAGAGACAGATCCGTTAAAAAAATGAATCAGAGGAATGACACAAACTTCATTTTATTTAGGCTAGTTGTTTTAGGAAACTACACCTGCACTTTAAAAATGATTGTTATTTAGATTGGAAAAAGTCTGCACAAAATATAGATAAAAAACCACCACAAAAACTAAAGTGCAGGTGTAGTTTTACTTGGAGACTAAATACTTTACTAAATAAAGTAATTTCAGTAAAATTACCCCTTGTTGTTTTTAAAAATTTTATATAATACTGCAAAGCAACATGTTAAGTTAATTTTGTCAAATAAATACATTTGATTTTTTTTTTTAGGTTATATCACGAAATTTATCGTTATCGTGATAATACTCTGAAATATCACGATATAATTTGAGCCATATCGCCCACCCCTAGACCCAACCAGACTAATTATATGTAATTACAGACCCAAACCCCCCAAAAAACTGACTTTTTTTAAATTAAGCTTGTACTGGTTTTGTAAGAAAATCAGTTTTACATGATAGTTTTACAAACATATTTCAAAGAAAGGAAGACACGAGATTTCTTGTTACACCAAATGAACATTAACACACAAACAAATAGCCTAAAAAAAAATCAACCCTAAAGATAGACCGTTACACAGAAGAAGAAAAACATATTAAGAGCTAAATTATTTGGAAAAATATAGAACATGACTATTTTAATTGAACATGTTGCTCACTTTAGCTTTCGTTGCTTCAGATGCTTCAACTCCTTCCACCGCAGATGAGCAGGGTGCGGAGCAGGGTGCGCACAGCCGGTGCTCCATCTGAAGCTTAACTGGACTTTTTTTTCCCCCCTTTACATCTTTCAACCGGCTGGTCAGTGAACACGCGTGGTTGATGATCCCGTTGTCCATCTGAAGCTTAAGACTTTTTCTTTTTTTTTCACCTTTCAACCGGCCAGTCGGACCTGAGTGCACCTATAATAATAATGATAATAATAATAATAATAATGAATTTAATTTGTAACGTACTTTTCATTAACAAAAATCTCAAAGTGCTACAAAGTGCAACTAAAAGCAATGATCAAATAAAAACAAGTGATTAAAATCGAGTAAAATCAAAGATAAAATAGCAAAAATCAATAATAAAATCAATTAAAAACAATATCAACTAAGATCAGAGGTAAAATCCTGTGGAGGCAGAATAGGCTTGCTTAAAAAGGTAGGTCTTTAAGCCTTTTTTAAAGTCAACCTGACACACATCAGCAGTTCCCTTTCAGTCGGTCTCTCAGTGCAACACAATTGCTATGGGAATCAGCGCCTCCGCGCGGTTACCTGAAGTAATACACTCACGCCTTTACGGCTACGGCGTCAGCGTCGAGCCAGAGGCCCTGCCCTCTGGACATTTAAGCGGCTGACGCCCGTCCATCTTTCTCTTTTTGCCCTTCACCTTGCTTAAACCTGAAACACTCTTCTCGGATCTTCTCTGTATTTTCATCGCTCGACCAGGGGTGAGCTCGCTCCTTACACAGAGCATACAGAGAATTTTTTTCTGCGGACTGCTGGGCTAGCGAAAGCTGGTCCGGCACATTTTTCCTTCACCCCGAAGTTTTCTTCTCCTCTCTCCACAGACAGCTTTGTTCGACGGCGCTGACTGCGCGACACAGCTACCCTGCTAACAAGTAGCAGGCTAGCCGGCGAAAGCGACACGAGGAGGGAGACGTCTCCGGACGACGTTAGCATTGCTAACGGGCAGTGGTGGGCAACGCTAATCAAAAAATTAGTTCCACAATTTCTAAAACTCTTATTAATTTTTTTAGGTCCACAATTTCAAAAGCACAAATGTCTTATGAAAATTAGGGGAAGCTAATCTAATCCGCTATTTATATTCGACAATTGGTAGCCGGCAGCGTTATGCAATATTTGCACTACACTGCCAACTGAAAAGTAACTAAAATGATCCTAAAAGGATGAAATTACAAAAATCAAAGGATTTATTTAATACTTTACGTACATATATTCTATTCGGCCACAAAATTAACAAAAAAGAGAATGATCTTTTAATCCCTAAGACCACTTTTAAATCTCAAATACACGGGTGTGTCGCCACCGCATTTATACATAAAAGTAACCCAAATACATAAAACTAACGACTCACCGTCGAGTGGTGGACACAAAACACACAATAAAATCCTCCGGCCGCGTTAATTTGGCTTGAAACAACGGGGTTCTCTGCGGATTTATCCAAGTAACCTAGCATAACCAGCTAGCCACAGAGTTAGCGTCCAGTTCACCTCTGACCGGAAGATGTCAAGATTCTATAGGCAGTCAGATTTAATGAAAAGTAACCAAAATACATAAAACTAACGACTCACCGTCGAGTGGTGGACACAAAACACACAATAAAATCCTCCGGCCGCGTTAATTTGGCTTGAAACAACGGGGTTCTTTGCGGATTTATCCAAATAACCTAGCACAACCAGCTAGCCATAAACGTTAGAACCGAGTTCACCTCTGACCCGGAAGATGTCAAGATGAAATAGTCAATTTTTAGTAGGGGATACAGAAATTGACCGGTTTTTGTATTGCGTTTTTAATGATTGTTTTCATTGTAACTATAATTATTTTTATGTTAAATGTACATTAACAAGCATGAGCAATGTTAGTGATGTAGGTGACTGGCCGGGGCGGGGCCCCTGCTTATTTGGGGCCCCAAGCAACGGCATCATTTGCCTACATGGTAGATCCGTGACTGTTCTCCCCTCTGCCCCCCCTCCAACCCTCCCTCCTCTCTGTTCTTTACGGTGAGGGAGGGGAAAAAGGCAAAACAAGCTGCTACGGAGCCAGCATAAGAGCCTGTAATAAGTTTTTAGTTTTTACTGATAGATAATTAGTTATTAGCGGTACTGCATTGTAAATAAAAATAGCACAAATCCGCTTATGAATTATAAAAGTTAGTCACTCCGCTGTTACGCTTACAAAAACGTTAGGTCCGCTGTAAGCGGATTAGCGCATTAGCGGTCCCAAGCGTTCATTTGCCCACCTTTGCTAACGAGCTTAACTCTTCTCAGCCATGGCTCCCGAGAAGGTAATGCGAAAACCCAAAAGTCAAAGAAGACCAGCAGGCCAGCGAGCCCCAGCTCCCGTGCCTTTTCTCTTCTGCTTTTCTACTGCTCGGTTAGCGAACGCTAACTGCAAGGCACGCTACCTGCTAAGCTAACGAAGCTAACAGGCCAGCAGCCGTGAGCAGCTCAGCGAGAGGATGTCCTCGGACGAGGAACTCTGGCATGCTATGAGCTCCGGCTCCCAAACCTGCTTCAGCGGATCCGGCTACCTCCTTTTTCAGCAGCGGACACCCACGAGACCTGTCCGGTCTGCTCAGGGATGCTACATGCAAGGACACTCTAAGCTTTTCTCGTGGATGACCCCGGAGAAAGGAGAATGGAAATGGAATAACCCCGCTGCTATCCGGCTAGCTCCCACAGTTAGCATGGCCAACCAGGAGCACCCACGACAACACGTGGCGGACGACAGCGATGCTAACACGATTAGTTTGGCTACGAGCGGACAACGAAGGACTCCATCGTGAGGTATGTGAAAATGTTTGGCCTAGCTTGCTAGCTAACCTTCTCATATTTTGCCATTTCCGCTATCCTGTCAGGCCGAATCGACTGTAGAATTCATCGCATAACTAAGTGTTTTTTACCGAGGCTGCGTTGCTCGAGGGCCTGTCTTAGCACTGCTAGCGGGCTCATGAGTACCTCCACGTTTAGCCCCGGCTAACAAGGAGACTCTCTGTCCAGCACAGTCCAGGAGGAGTAATGTCAGCTGCCTGTTCAGCTGCGCTACCTGGTAGTTTTCCTATGCTCACGACGAGAACATCGTGATGCTGAGAGCTTATCCACCCATGAGGCTATGGATGACTCTCTGACGTTAACCATCTCAGGGCCCGAGGGGCCCTGGCGGGATGGACAAGAACAAGTGGCCTCGGTATTGCAGGCCCACCAAGCAGAAAAGCTACAGGAGCTGCAAGGGGCCACCAGCAAAAGAAGAGGAAAGTCTGAGATGCCCCTGCACCATTACAAGCGCTCTCACTCACAGAAGGAGAGAAAATGCCGAATTTTTACCACCAGTTCCTTTGTTTTAAGGAGCACAGACTAGTTGGTTCGGAACATTTAAACACACAAGAACACTCAGACCCTTGTGTAATAAAGAGAAATTGCCATTCATACATGACAATAAAATCTCAGACTACTGAATGCGTCCTGGTCCCAAAATGGGAACAGGGCTTCAGGTTTGCCCGCTCACGCAGTACGGGAACCTGACCTTTTGAGCCCAGACTTCACTTGTAAAATGTTACAAGGAGCTGGTGGTATGTGTGTGCACACTAAACATAACCCGTCTACTATATATGTAATGAAAAACAAACTGTTTCATGCATATACAAGAATGAAAGTTCCAGAGCACAGACTGCCCTGGTTCTTGACTCACCACTTTGGTGAAACACAACCTACTAGGACTATGAACCGCAGTGGGACACGCACGTTTTTGCCTGAGGCAGTCAGATTGCGCAATGTCTTCTGCTGGGCAGACCAGCCCGCTCCGGAGTATGCGAGAGGGGTCGAAGGCCACCCCTTCCGCACTCAAACATGACAAGCGGCAGATGGACATCCCTCCCAGGCTCATGGCGCACGCGCAGACCTGGAGGGTGTGTCTGACAAATGAACGGGTCATCACAACGGATGTGTTGTGGGCTCAAGCTCTTCCTGGTGCCCAAAAGAGATGAATCCTTGAGACCGGTCTTGGATCTCAGGACTCTGGGCAAGAAAACAAGGATTTTTTCAAGTTCAAAATGTTTACACTGCAGCAGGTCCCCCAGTCCGTGAGACTTGGAGACTACGCATGTACGGTGGGAAGGGAAAGCTTATAAATACAAAGTCTTACCTTTCGGTTTGAAGACTGCTCCTCGTACATTTACTAAATGTCTGGATGCAGCCCTGACCCCTCTTAGGAATCAAGGAATCAGGATTATGAACTACCTGGATGACCTCCTGGTTTTTCTGTGGATTTGAAAGACGCCTGTTTCTATGTGGGCGTCTGGAGGAGGCACAGGAAATTCCTCCGGTTTGCCTTCGAAGATAAAGCCTACAAATACAAAGCCTTACCCTTCGGTTTGAAGACTGCTCCTCGTACATTTACTAAATGTCTGGATGCAGTCCTGACCCCTCTTAGGAATAAAGGAGTCAGGATTATGAGCTACTTGGATGACTTCCTGGTTTTTGGTCGGAAGCAGGCCCAGTCACACTCCTGCAGGGTGATCTCTCACCTGGAGTCTCTCGGTTTTTTCATAAACCCACAAAGGAGTGACCTGACCCCATCACGGATTACCGTATTTCTGGGAGTGCAGGTCTACACCATTACAGGAATGTGTTTCCTCGATTCGCCGTTGCCTGGCAAAGTTTAAACTGAATCAACGGATTCCCTTGTAAGCGTGCCAGCGCCTTTTAGGCTTCTTGACCGAAGCCATACCTTGTGTGCCACATGCATTGCTGAAGATGCGAGCCCTACATACACAGCTAAACCAACAAAAAACAACCTGCCCCCATCTGGGTGAGCAAGAAAATTTAGAATCATTTCAAAGTGCCTGAGAGCCCCGGAACCTTGGGGGTACCTGTCCGTGTTCACGGAAGGGGCCCCGTAGGGTAAGGTGTCATCCCGTGTGATCATCACGACGGACACCTCGGAAACACTGCAGAAATCAGAATGCCCGAGGCCTCTCAAGAAGCAAGATTGTACATCAACTTCCTGGAGTTGTTGGCCGTTTTCCTGTCAGCAAAATACTTCTTTGATAAAGGTCTGATTGCGGGACAGTACATCCTGGTATAATCAGATAACAAAACCATGGTATCCTTCATTGACTGGGAAGGGGGGACGAGATCCCAAGCCCTCCTCAGCCTGACATAGAGGATGCTCACACGGTACACTCCAGGATTATTGTCGCTCGGGGCGACTCATGTTCCGAGTGAACTTAGTTACGGAGCGAATGCCCTCTCAAGAGGGCCTCTTTTGGAATCAGAATGAAGACTGAACCCACGAGTCGTGGATCAAGTCTGGTCACGGTTTGGAAGAACCTCGGTGGACTTGTTCCCATGCGGAGCCAGCTCACAATGTGACCTCTACTTCTCAAAGTTCAGGGATACCATGGCAGTTGCCTTCTTACAGAGACCTGCTGACTCAGGCACATGGGCGGCTTCTACACCCACGTTCGGAGCGGTGGCAGCCTTCAACCTGGCCACTGAAGGGAACTGGCTGAGGGCCTAAGGCCTGATCGTCTTTGCTCCAACAACAACATACACAAGGGACACCCTTGGTGTTTATGTTTACTTGGAGGTTGCTTCAGTGGAAGGGTTCCCCTCTCCTCTGACAGTTCTCCAACATCAGGATGAGCCTCTTTGACAGTCCTAGTAGTTGTCTGTTCAAGAAGAAGATGAGGGACTTGTGCGTGCCCCTTGTACATAGATGTTTCCCCTGGGGACCTGGAAGGTTACCCTATGCTTGAACTGGGTTTCCTACCTCCACATTGCCATCTGATTGCCAGTGGCGTAATAGGTCCCTTGCTCTTTTCCTCCTGCTTCTCAAGTTTTCCAGGGAAAAAGGAGATGATGAGTAATCACACTAGCAGAAGACGCTTACGCTGTCTCTAGCTGGTATTTTTCATCGATGTGTCCAGTGGTAACATCAGGACGATGTTTCTACATGTGGCGTTTTTCTTCTCAGGCTGTGCTCTCTACATACCTTGTGGAGAGCGGCTGGGAAATGCCTGCCGTCAGTGGTGGGCCTCCGACCGCTAGGTAGCGCTAATGCGCTAATCCGCTTATAGCGTAGCTAAATAATCTGTTAGCTTTACAGCGGATTGACTAAGTTTTATAATTCATAAGCGGATTTGTGCTATTTTTATTTAAAATGCAGTACCGCTAATAACTAATTATCTATCAGTAAAAACGAAATAACGTATTTACGAGCAGCGCCGGATGTGGTCCGTGACAAAAAAGCGTCCCCCTCAGTCTCTTGGTGTGTGCTCTCTCTATAGCAGTTAGCAGCCAGTGTGTTACTCTGCAGCCTTATTGCTTGTTTTCGAAGAGTCAGACGAAGACTTTTTAACATGGAGGGTGAACTTGTGGATGTTTCTCAGGGCCTACGCGACGCGTCTGGATTTAAAAATAGAAGTTCGCCACATTAGCACTCTTCAAAATGGCGTCCGCGACGGCCAAAGAAGCCAGGATTTTACAACAAAACACGGTAAAACAATTATTTCTTTGCTGAGAAAAAATATATTTCATAGCTGACGTTATAGCACAAGTTTTTCTGAGCTTGAGAGTTTCACGAAATGGTCAAATCTGCTGGATTTAAAAAAAGTAGTTCACCATTAGGACTCTTCAAAATGGCGTCCGCGACGGCCACAGAAATTAAGAACATAAAATAGACAGGGCAGCAAACTTACATACTCAGGGAATCACAAGGAACTCAGGAGACAGAGGCAACAGGAGACAATGCCAGGACAATGATAAACACAGAGATACAGACTTATTTTTGATTTGATGTTCATTCATTCATTTTAAAAGAACAATACAAAACAGTTTCATCAGATACAAGGATGAATAGACTTTTAGCTGAATGGATGGATGGATAGACAGTTAGCTGGATGGCTGGATGGATGGATGAATAGACAGTTAGCTGAATGGATGGATGGATAGACAGTTAGCTGGATGGCTGGATGGATGGATGAATAGACAGTTAGCTGAATGGATGGATGGATAGACAGTTAGCTGGATGGCTGGATGGATGGATGAATAGACAGTTAGCTGAATGGATGGATGAATAGACAGTTAGCTGGATGGCTGGATGGATGGATGAATAGACAGTTAGCTGGATGGCTGGATGGATGGATGAATAGACAGTTAGCTGAATGGATGGATGGATAGACAGTTAGCTGGATGGCTGAATGGATGGATGAATAGACAGTTAGCTGAATGGATGGATGAATAGACAGTTAGCTAGATGGATGGATGGATGGATGAATAGACAGTTAGCTGAATGGATGGATGAATAGACAGTTGGATGGATGGATGAATAGACAGTTGCTGGATGGATGGATGAATAGACAGTTAGCTGGATGGATGAATAGACAGTTAGCTGGATGGATGGATGAATAGACAGTTAGCTGAATGGATGGATGAATAGACAGTTAGCTGAATGGATGGATGAATAGACAGTTAGCTGAATGGATGGATGGATAGATAGACAGTTAGCTGGATGGATGGATGGATGAATAGACAGTTAGCTGAATGGATGGATGAATAGACAGTTAGCTGAATGGATGGATGAATAGACAGTTAGCTGGATGGCTGGATGGATGATCTTTAACAAGTTCTAAAATCATTAAAATTTAACCTCAGCTTGTGCCTCTGACCCAACAGAACCTCCTTCAGCAGCAGAACCCTCTGTGGTTCTCTGCAGGACTTCATCAGTCTCTCTCCTGGTTCTGGAGGAGTTCTGACCCACTCTTCTTTCCATTGTTGCTTCAGTTCTTTGAGGTTTCTGCTCAGCTCTCTGAAGGTCCCACCTTCAGGTTCAGGTTCTGGACTCTGACTGGGCCGTTGATTTGATTTGATTTGATGTTTATTCATTCATTTTAAAAGAACAATACAAAACAGTTTCATCAGATACAAGAATACAAGTAGGATAAAATGAAAGGAGCAGAAAGAAGATGAAATCTTATTATATCTGCCCCTTATTTCACAGTTTGTTCAACCAATGATAACCTTCAAACTACATCACAAAATGAATAAATCTACTAATTTATCTAACTGTAATACACAAACTACATCACAAAATGAATAACTACTTAATTTTTCTAACTGTAATACACAAACACACTAAGCTACATCATATATAGTTTTTGAGCAAGTCCTTTTTGACCTTTTTCTTAAATGTATACATTGGGCAGCACGGTGGCACAACTGGTAGAGCTGCTGCCTCTCAGCGAGAAGGTTGCCGGTTCAAATCCCGGTCCGGGGCCTTTCTGGGTGGAGTTTGCATGTTCTCCCCGTGCATGCGTGGGTTTCCTCCGGGTACTCCGGTTTCCTCCCACAGACCAAAAAACATGCTTGTTAGGCTGATTGGTGACTCTAAATTGACCCTAGGTGTGAGTGTGAGAGTGGATGGTTGTTTGGTGTGAGTGAGACAGGTCCCTCTTGTAAATGAGTCCCCGTGACTCAACGAGGCTAGCCTGTATAAATAAAGGTTGAATGAATGAATGAATGAATTGATTTTGCATTTTTAACATCACTCTCCAGAACATTCCACAATCCAACTCCCTGAATTGAGGTAGACCGTCCCTTTAAGCTGGTTCTGAATTGTGGTTTGATGAATATCTGTCCCTTTAAGATTGTAATAACTTTGTCTAAATTTCTTTGGATATTTAAAGGTAATGTGTTATTATGAGCCCTATACATAACTGATAAAATACTATATTCTACCAATTCCTGGAATTTCAATAAATTTAGCTGAAGAAACAAGGTGTTTGATGGGTGACTGAAATGTTTTCTGGTGATTACTCTTACAGCTCTCTTTTGTAAAATAAAAACAGGCTTTGTAATTGTTTTGCACGCTTTTCCCCAAACCTCAATACAATAGATTAAATGTGGAACAATGATTGTGTTATACAACATATACAGAGCTTTATCAATTAAAAAATCCCTGACTTTATATACAGGTACATGAACACACAGCATGACAATCACAAACACCTGGACAACAAAATGGAGGAGATAAGCAAGACAATTAACAGAGAGACCAGGGAGTGTAGGGATGGGGACCCACCACCTGAGAGCAACATGCTTACAACTGTTATCTTGAAGTTCTAGGGTGTAGAGAGCCACAGAAACGGTTATGGTAGGCCGGATTTGGCCCACGGGCCTTGAGTTTGACACATGCGATCTAGTGGTACTAAAAGTAACAAAAGAAGAAAAAAAAAACAGCCAAATATGTCTGCAGTTTAGCTAACAGACTTTGGAATGGGTACATTTTGTCCTTGTCAAACCTGTTGAAGAGAACCAAACTAAATACTCTGAAACTCAAACAACTTACTGTATAACAGTTCATGCACCGCTAGTTGGCAGTGTAGTGCAAATATTGCATAACTTGCTGCTACCAATTGTTGAATTTAATTAGCGGATTAGAATTAGCTTCCCCTAATTTTCATAAGACATTAGTGCTTTTGAAATTGCGGACCTAAATAAATTAATTAGTGCTTTAGAAATAGCGGAACTAATTTTTGGATTAGCGTTGCCCACCACTGCCTGCCGTATTAAGGCAGATGTTCTCACATGCATTTTGCTGAGCATTTCAAGGGCGTGAATGGATTACGTTCCCATACCAATTGTGTTGCACTGAGAGACCGACTGAAAAAGAACAAAATTATGCACCATAACTCATGTTCCCTGAAGAAGGGAACGAGGTGCTACACATCTGGCCCTTTCAATGCTGAAAGCTCGGTGAAGTGCATTTATTAGAGAAAGATGGACGGGCGTCAGTCGCTTAAATGTCCAGAGGGCGGGGCCTCTGGCGCGACGCTGACGCCGTAGCCGTAAAGGCGTGAGTGTATTACTTCAGGTAACCGCGCGGAGGCGCTGATTCCCATAGCAATTGTGTTGCACCTCGTTCCCTTCTTCAGGGAACATGAGTTATGGTGCATAACTTTCACGTTTCACTGTGCTGGCTTTTTAGAGTAAGTTCTCCCATTGTTAGCTTTTCTTTATACTGTCCTGCTCCATTATGTCGCTTGTTGTGGGTCAGTTGCAAATCCTTAGATGTGTGATAAAACAGTGTAGGCGGGGCTACATCCACAATTGTTGCACAATGCGCCAGCGCTATTACCTTTTCATAGTCTGATTAACTGCGGCACTCTATTTTATTTCTTATCCTCAACATACTAAACTTACTGCCTCCTCCTCAACAAGTAGATTTAAAATTATTTTATATTGTGCTTTCTCGTTTTCTTTGTGCTGTATGATTCGGAAAACCGTATCAAAAGCTCGAAATCGTCCCAGCCTGCCCATCAAGCACATAATTTTGGCCTGACCCGGCCTGAATTTCAGGTCGGGTTCGGTCAGCAAGCAAGATCCTTCAGAAGGCACAGACGCACCTGCTGACCTGCTGAATGAACGGGTGAGACAGACCAATTTTACTATTGAGGCCTTGAAGGCCAAAAAAGAGCACATTAAACAAAAACTAACGAGTCTAGATCAGATCAGGCACGCTTAGCACAGCATGTCAAGTCAAAAACTCGACAACAAAACAAGTTTAACTTATTGATAACACGTCAACACCATCACAATTCCAATAACGCATTCAATATAAGACAACATTCCGGTACACAGTTACATGCCAGGGAAACAGAAAAGTGGGTGAAGAATTTATCTGACAGACAGCTCACCCAACCCGAGACAGAGATTCTTGCCAAGGGACTGATGGTACATCCAGACCGAACGCGATTTCAACAGCAAAAAAGCTCAACACGCACGCAAGTGGACGCACTGGACCCAGTGGTGTCCAAACCAGAACGTGAAATTGTGGCTGCGTTGCGGCGGCGGGGGGGGGGAGGAGCTTACCGGTACACCGAGTTCCTCTCTGCACTCCGCCAGGCAAGGAGCTTTTTATTTTTGTCCCTGTAGAGCAGACTTGACTGGTCGTGAAGGAATTGTCGCGAACACACAGCTACAATGAGTTTCTCTTCCATAGTCCACGACCTCGCGGGTCTTTCCTGTGTCCCTCAAACAATACGTCACATAGCTGCGCATTACCTCCGTCCCCTCGTTTCCGCGTCACATAGCGGACTCCCCCTTTCTCCTCCACCCGACTCTCCTGATTGGTCGGACACGCGTTCACGAGTTTGAACGGCGAAAATCTTCAGCATGTTGGAGGTGGGCTTTGGAGGCTGACGCGGGTTCACGTGCACGGAAAACGCTCTCCAGCACGCTCAACACGCACGCGACGTGACGCCAGACGCCAGGAGGCGCCTGGAGGTGCGTCCCCCATTGACTTTGCATGTAAACCGGACGCTCCTGCAGTAGAAAACTTATTCGGTCTGGATTCACCATTAACTTTGCAGTTGCACCAAGTAGAAATCCACTGGTGGAGATGATCACAGTCACTGAGTCAGCCATCCGTAACAACAAAATTAAGAGTTTGAAGCAGAACTCAGAATCAAAGTTTCAACCTGCCTCAGTAATGCCAAACCACCACCACCTTCATTCATTCATTCAACCTTTATTTAGTCAGGTAAATCTCATTGAGCCTCGTGGACTCAATTACAAGAGTGACCTGCTACAAACTAAAGAATAATGAACAGCAATGGTAGAATTTCCTTAAACAATAAACAATAGACAAACATAAGAGAGAAATACAGATTTTTTTTAAACAAAGTATCAAAACTAGCAAAACATTATAAGGTAGATGTAGAAAATCAAAAACAGGAACATGTCTGCATTGGTTTTTGCCAGGATTCCAACAGATTCTTAAAACCATTTAGAGGGGTCAAGGTCGAGAGCTTCAGATCTTTTTGTAAGATATTCCAGGAAGCAGGAGCAGAATAGGAGAAGGCCCTTTAGCCAAGTTCAGTCCTCACTGACGGAACACTGCAGGTAATCATGTCCTGAGAGTGCACACTGTAGCTGCATTCACGCAAAGACATGTAAGAGATGTATGAAGGCAGCAGACCAACAAGGGATTTAAAGATGAAAATGTACCAATGGAAAAGTCTGTGTTTAATGATGTCCAATTAACCAGTGAATACAGGGTGCAGTGGTGGGTACGATAATCACAGCCAGTTATGAATCTTAAGGCTGGAATACACCTGAGCGTACATGAAGTACGCGCGCATTTTGTGCGCATGTTTTCGCTGCTATAGCTCGGCTTTTATCAGCTTTCAAACGCTCTCGTTCTCGCTCCAGATCCTTGTTGTAATATGAGCAGCTGCGCGCGGAGGGGACTCAACTGAGCTCGCTGATTGGTCACTTGCTGACACGCCTACTGAAATGATTGACAGCTTTCAGTCAGCTCAGTGAAACCTCGAGAATGCATCATGAGCAGCTCGCTGAAGACTTCTGCGGTGTTCTGATGCGGTGTTTCTACTATATATGTTATAAAAAGTTATCTCAGAAATAAAAATAATAACAGGGAGCGCTTTTCCTGCAGCACACAGTCCACCAGGGAATATTTAAAACATCGCGCACCCAGGTAGGACCTGAATTCATTCATTTCAGTCATCGAGTGAACGGAGGAAGAAGCGGTTACTTGACTTTAGGCAAAAAAACAAAAGAAAAGGCCCGATCAGCGATAAAGAAGGGGAATTTATTTCATTTGTGTAACATACAAAACAGTCCGGCGCCGGGGAAGTTTATGGTCAGACACCGCGCAAGCGTCCGCGGTCGTAAAAAAAAAAGCTTTGCGCGTACATGCCCTGAGGGGCTACGCGGGGCTACGCTTTTGTCTTGACGTACGTACGTGGCGTATAGGCGTACTGCATGTACGCTCAGGTATATTTCGCCCTTTAGTGCACCATGATAGACAGCATCCAACATCCGCAGGGTGCTTGTAGGAGCATTCATGTTGATAATGTCACCGGAATCAATGGAGGGAAGGAAAGTCACAGATACAAGGCGTTTCCTAGCATTCAATGTTAGACATGATCTATTTCTGAAAAAGAAACTCAGTTTTTCAGTTTCTTAACTAGGTTTTCCACGTGGTGTTTAAAAGAGAGATGCGAATCGACCAAATATTTATAGGAATCAACCAACTCAATAGGGAAACCATTCGAGGATAAAATCAGAGGATTAACTGCTGGGACAGACTTCCCATTTGAAAAAAGCGTCCCTTTGGTTTTATCAGCATTTAGGACAAGTTTGAGACGGAACAAATCTGACTGGATGATATCAAAAGCGGATTGCAGAAACTGGAAAGCCTTAGCTACTGTTTTAGCTTGACTGTAAACAACTGTCAGCGTAGAAATATAATAACAATAATAATAATAATAATAATGTCTTTTTTGATAGATAGGTACCAGATAGGTACCGGCAGTCCAAGCGGCATGCGGCTCGGGTGGTTGCTGGGGCAAAAACTCGGGCGTGGGAGGAGTTCGGAGAGGCCATGGAGAATGACTTCCGTACGGCTTCGAGGCGATTCTGGTCCACCATCCGGCGTCTCAGGGGGGGAAAGCGGTACGCGACCAACACCATTTATGGTGGGGATGGCGTGCTGTTGACCTCAACTCGGGATGTTGTGAGTCGGTGGGCGGAATACTTCGAAGACCTCCTCAATCCTACTGGCACGTCTTCCACTGAGGAAGCGGAGCCTGGGGACTTTGGGTCGGGCTCTCCAATCTCTGGTGCTGAGGTCGCCGAGGTGGTTAAAAAGCTCCGCGGTGGCAAGGCTCCGGGGGTGGATGAGATTCGTCCTGAGTTCCTTAGGGCTCTGGATGTTGTGGGGTTGTGTTGGCTTACGCGACTCTGCAATATCGCGTGGACATCGGGGGCAGTTCCCTTGGATTGGCAGACTGGGGTGGTGGTTCCCCTATTCAAAAAGGGGGACCGTAGGGTGTGTTCCAACTATAGGGGGATCACACTCTTAAGCCTCCCTGGTAAGGTCTATTCAGGGGTTCTGGAGAGGAGGGTCCGTCGGATAGTCGAACCTCGGATTCAGGAGGAGCAGTGTGGTTTTCGTCCTGGTCGTGGAACACTAGACCAGCTCTACACCCTCAACAGGGTCCTGGAGGGTGCGTGGGAGTTTGCCCAACCAGTTTACATGTGCTTTGTGGACTTGGAAAAGGCATTCGACCGCGTCCCTCGGGGGGTTCTGTGGGGGGTACTCCGGGAGTATGGGGTACCAGGCCCTTTGATATGGGCTGTTAGGTCCCTGTACGACCGGTGTCAGAGCTTGGTCCGCATCGCTGGCAGTAAGTCGGGCTCGTTTCCTGTGAGAGTTGGACTCCGCCAAGGTTGCCCTTTGTCACCGATTCTGTTCATAACTTTTATGGACAGAATTTCTAGGCGCAGCCAAGGTGTTGAGAGGATCCGTTTTGGTGGCCTTAGAATCTCTTCTCTGTTTTTTGCAGATGATGTGGTCCTATTGGCTTCATCAGTTCGTGATCTACAGCTTTCGCTGGAGCGGTTTGCAGCTGAGTGTGATGCGGCCGGGATGAGGATCAGTTCCTCCAAATCCGAGGCCATGGTCTTGAGCCGGAAAAGGGTAGCATGCCTTCTCCGGGTCGGGGAGGAGGTCCTGCCCCAAGTGGAGGAGTTTAAGTATCTCGGGGTCTTGTTCACGAATGAGGGAAAACTGGAGCGTGAGATCGATAGGCGGATAGGTGCAGCGTCCGCAGTGAAGCGGGCGCTGTACCGGTCTGTCGTGGTGAAGAGAGAGCTGAGTCAAAAGGCAAAGCTCTCAATTTACCGATCGATCTATGTTCCTACCCTCATCTATGGTCATGAGCTCTGGGTTATGACCGAAAGAACGAGATCTCGGATACAAGCGGCTGAAATGAGTTTTCTCCGCAGGGTGTCTGGACTCTCCCTTAGAGATAGGGTGAGAAGCTCAGTCATCCGGGAGGGACTCGGAGTAGAGCCGCTGCTTCTCCACATCGAGAGGAGCCAGTTGAGGTGGCTCGGGCATCTGGTTAGGATGCCTCCTGGACGCCTCCCTGGTGAGGTGTTCCGGGCATGTCCCACCGGGAGGAGACCCAGAGGAAGACCCAGGACACGCTGGAGGGACTATGTTTCTCGGCTGGCCTGGGAACGCCTTGGGATTCCCCCAGAGGAGCTGCTCCAAGTGGCTGGGGAGAGGGAAGTCTGGGCCTCCCTACTTAGGCTGCTACCCCCGCGACCCGACCCCGGATAAGCGGAAGAAAATGGATGGATGGATGGATAGATGTCCTTTTTTGTCATCTGTGTATGTTTCCCATACACAGACGAAATTTGTCTCTGCATTTAACCCAACCACCACCAGGTGGTGCAGTGAGCAGCCATAGAAAGTGCCCGGGGAGCTGGAGAATTAGGTGTGCACTCATAGACACCCCAAGGTGTGTAGTGGCCGGGGCGCGAACCCGCGTCCTTCGGGTCCCAAGTCGGAAGCCCTGCCTCTACATCATCTTGGCCCCATAATAATGAATTTAATTTATAACGCACTTTTCATTAACAAAAATCTCACAGTGCTACAGAGTGCAACAAAGTGCAACAAAATCAAAAATAAATCAAGTGATAAAACAAGTAAAATCAATAATAATATCAACTAAGATCAAAGATAAAATCATGAGGAGACAGAGTAGGCTCGCTTAAAAGGATGCATCAGGGATGCTCTGACTTACATTAGCTATGTAGATTGTAAAGAGGGTTGGTCCTAAGGCTGAGCCTTGTGGTACACCATTTTTAACTGTTAAATAACTGGAAGAAGTACAGTTATGTTGAACACATCGTTGTGCTGTGTTTTTTCCTGAAACCAGATTGATGGAGAGGCAAGATGTTCAATGAGTCCAGATCATTTTTGATCTGATAGTTTATCAGTTTTTCTAGAACATTGACTAAAATGCAGAGTGTAGAGATCGGTCGATAGTTGTTCAATGATGTGGGGTCACCACCATTCAGCAAAACAAGAAAAAAGGCTTTTTTCCAAGCATCCGGAATGGAGTTTTGGCTTATGGACAGATTAAAGATGTGGGTCACAAGGACTGAAATTGTATGAGCAGCCAGCCTTAAGAAATAAGGTGGAAGTTCATCTGGACTTGCAAATTTTTTAGGATCAAGATCTTTTAACAGTTCATTTACCTCACTGTCTGAGAACGGAGAAAAAGAGAAGGTGTGATTAACTGGGGATCGAGTTGTAGGAGGGATTTGATTTGTAGAAGTTTGATTATTAGATGAAGTGGCTGATTTTCCATTAGTAACTGTGTCAAATAATGAACTAGAAGCAACAAAATGTTTGTTGAAACAGTTAAGGATCTCATGCTTATTTGACACAGGAACAGAGTCAACGAGAAGTTGTCTGTTTTAAAGTATGGAACTCAGAATTGAACCAAGGAGCCAGTTTCCTGTGATCGCTTACTTTCTTTTTCACGCTGCATTTTCACTGGAAGTGCATTTTCTCTAATTTATTCTAATTTCCTGCTTTCTGTAGGTCTTCCAGGTGAACGCTGCTCTATCCCAGAATGGGGAACTGCTCTACAAATCAAACAATGGAGTTTTTTCTGGGCCTAGTTGTAGCACTGCAAGCACTCAAACACCACCAGAGTTTGCTCCACCAGATGAAGAGCACCCACTGGGTATGTAAAGACTTTGTCAAACAGCCTATCAAAGTGGATTGCCTTCTTTCATTATTTAAACTTTTTCCCCACATTATCTTTTTCTCTATTATTCAAATTACATAGTGGGTAATGGCGTTTAGATATTGCTGTCCTCTGGCCAGTTCTGTTCAGGTCTGGGATGACCTTGTCAGTCTCAACACTAGAGGACATGTTGGAAGTACAGCACATGGTAGCAAGG
>JBBPBX010008258.1:0-17341 GCA_038048925.1 Garcialebias charrua | reverse complement strand
TTTCATTCATTCAACCTTTATTTATACAGGCTAGCCTCGTTGAGTCACGGGGACTCATTTACAAGAGGGACCTGTCTCACTCACACCAAACAACCATCCACTCTCACACTCACACCTAGGGTCAATTTAGAGTCACCAATCAGCCTAACAAGCATGTTTTTTGGTCTGTGGGAGGAAACCGGAGTACCCGGAGGAAACCCACGCATGCACGGGGAGAACATGCAAACTCCACCCAGAAAGGCCCCGGACCGGGATTTGAACCGGAATTCTGGTGTAGTGTTGCTCCCTGGCTGGGGTTCTGGCTTGGTCTGGGGGTCTCGGGTCTTGGCGGGTGTGTTGTCGGGGTCTTGGGCTGGCACCTAACCCTGGCCTAGGGGCCCTCGATGCATTGGTGGGCTTTGGGGCCTCTACCATGGGGAGGGGGGGTGAGACTGTTGATAGGGGGAGGGGGAGCCATGGGAGGGGATGGGTGGACTCAGCCTAGGTGTCTTCTTGCCTGGCTGTGGCAAGTGCTTGGCTGGGGGGCTGGGCTGGGGGGGTTGTGGCAGTATGTATTGGGGGCTCTCGCATGGGTGGCTCTGTGCTGTTGGCCCGGGGTGTTCTAGGCCCGTTAAGTGTGTACCCTCCCTTGCGTGGGATACTCTCGCTGTGGGTGTTGCGTGGGTGGATTGGTTGGTTCCTTTGTGGGTGTGCGCACTCGGTTGCTGGGGTGCATATCTGTGGCTGTTCAGAAACTCCTGGCTGATTGTCCTTGTTGAAGTTTGGTGGCTTCCTTGGTTGTGGGGCTGGGTGTTGGGCCGGGGATTGGGTTGAGGGGTCTGGATGGTTTCAGGGGGGTTGGGTTGCTTGCCTTGGTTCTGGTCGGTCCTCGGGGCTATGTGCCGGTCCGTGGCCTTGCAATTGGTCCCTGGCCTTGGTCCCTGGTAGTGCAGTTGCCACCTGCTTTTAGTTGTATGTATTGTAGCCTCCCTCCACTGGTAGATCTCGGAGAATGGGGGTGCCTATTGGGGTCAGTGGGGGAGCTGGCCCCCTCGCGGGGAAGGGGGGGAGGGGGGGGCGGCATTGCCACCTCACTTCTTCCTCCCCCTCCCGACATCTTCCTCTGCCCATTCCATCACACCACCACTGAAACAGGGCTTTCGGGTTCAGGTGCACTACTGAGCTGTTGGGAGAATCTTCCATAATTCATCAACTTTCCAACCCACACTTTTTGGCCACACTATTGGGGCGGCCGTGGCATAGTGGTAATGGCAGTCGTCCCCCGATTGGAAGGTTGGAGGTTCGAATCCCGGTTCCCCACACCATGTGTCGTTGTGTCCCTGGGCAAGACACTTAACCCCGAGTTGCTCCCTGTAGGACTGGATGGCGCCTTGCATGGCAGTCTGTCGCTACCGGTGTATGAATGTGTGTATGAATGGGTGGATGGTTGGTATTGTAAAGCGCTTTGGGGCCCCTCATAGGAGGCTGGAAAGCGCTATATAAATAAGCTCCATTTACCATTTTGGACTTACTTTGCTGTTCCGGACTCTTGCCGCTGTCCAAACGTCCAAGTTTTAACGCATTTCTAGTGAATAGCGACGGGCAATTACACCCGGAACGTATTTCAGACTGAACACGCTTCTTGTAGAGATACTAACATCAGCAAAAATGACTTCACACTTTTCAAATGGGGCTTTAAACCGTCAGCCACGTCGGATCCTCCCCATTTCACTGATAAACAAACAAAAAATTATACATGGGCATTTAAATCAACTGGACAATGCTTAATTTTAGAGCAAAATTAACATTTTGTGTGTTTATAACGCTCGCGGACCACTTCCGGTTAGTGATGTTGCTAACGCTTCTGGCTCACTCTCCGCACACTCAGGTGAAAAAAAATGCCACATATACAAACTTTTACGTCTGATAGATAATCACAAAATCACGTATTGTACTGTAACGTTTTACTGCCTTTTAGTTCACTAAACTTTGAGCACCGGACCGAAAATCAGAGCAGCCCGACGTCCTTAAGGAACAAGCAGAAATTTCGATATAAACAGGTACTGTATTCTGCTCACCTTATGTTGAAAAGTCGGCGAGAACAGTCTGCCCAGACTCTATCACCTGCCGCTGTGTTACCATTAAACACCACTTCTAAATACGGTAGACCGGCGTTTCATTCACCAACTGTTCTAACGAGGAGCTGGCTTTGGGCCCCCTCTCGGACTCAAGGACCCGCCTCCAGCCCCAAGTCATTTCCCCCTGGCTCGGATCTCCCTCAGAAGCGGTAATTCACACCAACAATAAATAAAGGAAACATGAATTAAGTTTTACCAATAGTATTAAAATTAAGGCAGGAAAAAGTTTGAGTTTACAGCGCTGGCCTCTCCGCTCTATGACAGCTGGAGTGGCTGATGTCCCGTGTCAATACAAATTTATAGGGCCTTGACTACTCTGTAGCAGAAAGGGAGCTCTTCCTATCATGTGTATGAGAGGGCATAACTAAGTGTGATCTCAACGGATCTTATGTGGATTGACATGTAAGGAAATATGGGACCGTGCTTCAAAAGCCTTTCTACGTGAGGTGACAAGCAAAATAAACTCTATTCCTTGACTGATATGGACTCCCTGTGAGACTCTTTTTAGAGTTGGTGGCCCAGTTTAACCCAGTCAGAATTGGGTCATAATTTCATCATAATCCCATCTCTGAGTGATCAAAATCCCCAGGACCAGTCAAGATAAAATATCTAACACATGAGTAAACAATCTAGGCAGTTTCACAACCATTCCACCTTGAAATGTGTGACTGAACTGGCTCTTATTGCAATACTTAGGAAGCATTCAGCAAGTGTCAACAACACAAATTACTCGGAGGAAGTAGGTTTGAGTCAGTAATGCTGATGACCTAATCATATTGTTTTGATCCTTGTTTTTTTTTCCCCTTCTTCTTTCGGCTTCTCTCTTCGTCGGGGTCACCACAGCGAACGAGTTGCACGAAGACTTAGCAATTGTTTTTATGCCGGATGCCCTTCCTGACACAACCACAGACCACCGAGCTACCACAGGCCCTCTGTGTGGAGCAGAGAGCTGATATCTAGGTTGCCCAGATGATGAGGGTTAAGGGCTTTGCTCAAGGGCCCAGAGTGGGGCAGATGAGGGTGGAGACAAGTGTGACTGCTTCACTTATTTCCACCCACATTCTTGATGTTATCAGTACCGGGCTTGAACCAGCGATCTTCCGATCACAAGCTCACCTTCTTAACCTCTGCGCCACCACTCCCACCATCATTGTAACAACTTAAAAAGCTGGAAATCTCAACCCATGATCAGAACTTAAAGATCCACTGACATGATTTGTTTACTATTCATAAAATTGCTCAAAATATATATATTTTAACATTTGAATATGTTCGTTTTTGCAAACAAAATGATAAATCACTTTAATTTTGCTTTAAAAGGGATTTTGGACTTCAAGCCGTGTTTATTCATGGAAATACTGATTACATGCGAACGCACCATCTGTTACGTAACACCGGGCAGAGCTCTGGGCTTGTCACGGTGCGCGCGTGTGAGCAGCTCACATGAAGGTAAGTCTGATACGGCATCAGGCCTAAATTAGATCCTGTTGTTTCTTGTTCCATCACCCAAACTATTTTTTGCTTCACAAAATGAAGACAAATAGCTCAAATCTTCACATAGATTGCTTAATTCGTCATGTTTTAAACTGTCCGCTATTAAAGATACCGGAGCCCTCTGCCTTTCACTACGTCAAATATGGTGCGTTCATGTGTAATCGGATTTCCCATGATTAAACACAGCTTGAAGTTCAAAATCACTTTTTTTTTTTACTTATAATTTTATTATTTTTACAGAGCAATTACACAGTGATACGTCAGTTGTACATAACATAAATATTGACAATATGATGTTTTCCATGAGTTAAGCATCATAACCAGATATCTTTTGACCTCAGCATCAGGTCTGTAGCCTCAACGTCCCACCACCCCAAAATAAGGAAAGTCTTGGGGTGGAATAGTTAAATACCGTACACCGAAGATAAACTTAAACTTATTTACACCAACAAATCTTCTGCAGGCCTCCAGCGCAGTTCAAAAATAGGTTTTTGAAGTCTTAATGAGTAGGTTATCTTTTCCATATTACAGTATACACTTCCCGTACTTTTTGAACCCATGTGTCGTAGGAAGGTGGTTCCAATTGTTTCCATCTAACTGTAATACATTTCAGGGCTGCAGTAAAAAGGACATTTAACAAATATACTTTGGCCTGTCCTTGCAACCCAGCTGGTATAACACCAAGTAGTGCAACTGTAACATCCCTTGGTTTAACTTCAGGAAAAATATGGTTTATAGCCCTGTAGACTTCATCCCAAAAGTTTTGTAATTTGGGACATGCCCAAAAAATTTGAGTATGGTTGGGAACCTCCAGGCCACAGTTTCTACAACACAAGCTTGATATCCTAGAATCAATTTTTGCAACAACATCCGGTGTCCTGAAATATCTATTAATAATTTTCCATGTATATTCCCGCCATGTATTTGAGTTTTTAACACAATGTGCCTCAGTCCAGACTCCCTCTCATGTTTCATCGGAAATTATTTTGGCCATCTCAGCCTCCCATCTCTGTTTTGTCCAAGTGGGTTTGTTAAGGTTCATTGATAAGAACGTCCCATATAACTTTGTTATAACTTTTTTATCCCCTCCCTCACTCTTGAAATAGATTGAGGTTTTCTATTGGCGTGGTATTTAGTACTTTTTCCCAATCCTTATGTGTAGACAAAAAAGAGCGAAACTGTAAATATCTAAAGAAGTCACTTTTCTGGAGATGAAAATTCCTACTTAAATCTTCAAATGACATAAGGTTGTTCTTGTCGATCAGCTGGTGAAGAAATATAAGCCCCTGTTCAGCCCATTTAGAGAAACTTTTGTCTAGGAGATTTGGTGTGAAGGATTTAATATGTCCAATGCTTGATAATATTGATAAGCCTCTCGGTAGCTTAAAAGAAGTTCGTACTTTGTTCCAAATGTTGAGTGTGGTTTTAGTCCATGATGAGAGTACTGTATGTTTACTGGAGTATCTAAAAATGGTAACACCTTTAATGATACTGAGCATTTTTCTTGCTCAATGCTCAGCCATCTTGTTTGAGAGTCTTGTTGGATCCATGAGATTAAAGGCTTTAACTGAGCTGCCCAAAAATAGTATTTTAAAACCGGAAGATTAAGACCCCCTTCCGTCTTTTTCCTTTGTAGTGTTTTGTATTTTATGCGAGGGCGCTTGCCTTGCCATATGAATTTTGATATAATTTTGTCCAATTCAGCAAACGTGGATTTTGGTATTCCAACTGGTAACATCTGGAACAAATACAATAGTCTGGGTAACAGATTCATGCGAATGGTTTCAATGCGACCGAGGAGGGACAGGGGCAATGCTGTTCACCGCTCTAGGTCTTTTTAAATTATATCCAGTGTTCTACTGTAGTTGACATGCTATAAGTCGATTAATGAGAGAGGGATGTTGATGCCCAGGTATTTAATGCCCCCCTTTGGACCACCTAAAGCCACTTTGTTGTTTAACCCCCAGTGGGATATTACAGTTGACATCTATTGCCTCAGTCTTATCAACATTTACTTTATAGCCAGAAAAGTGACCATAGACAGATATAATTTCACTAAGACGTGGTATTGATAACGCAGGGTCGGATAGATACAGAAGCACATCATCTGCATAAAGCGATATTTTATGTTCCTCTGTTCCAATCCAAATTCCTTTAATTTCATCCTTGTCCCTGATGATCTGGGCTAACGGCTCAATACTAATTGCAAACAGGAGGGGTGAAAGGGGACACCCTTGCCTGCATCCACGCTCCAGCTTGAAACTAGCTGATCTAAAACCATTTACTCTTACAGTCGCTTGTGGAGATGAATATAACATTGTCGTGCTCTGTGGGTCAGCAAGCTAGCCGCGTGGATCGCAACAGGTTCTTACTGAAGCCTACCTTCCAAGAGGGTCTCTTAAACTAGTCCCTGAGTATGGGTATTACCTGTGACTGCAGGGAACAGCTCCGACTTAAGGCTTATTGATGAGAGAATTCAACTGGACGGTTCACTGCCTTCATCTAATAGTCTCTGCCCTGTTCTCACTTTACTCGTCTTTCCACCTTAGCTGCTGGGGACTGGAGAGGTTGGAGTAAAGAAACTAATATTAACGGCGGCTTCTCTCCGGTGAGCTTTGTAATTGTTAAAAGGTCCAGTAAATTTTAGGATCCAGAAGATTGGACCCTAGGGCGATGTTTTATTTACTCATTGTGCTAATGTTTAACCTTTTAAAACCTCTTATTAATGATGTTATTCATTTGAACCAAGCTTTTAGGAATCCAGAACAAAAATTTATTAAACTGAGACGAGAGTTTTACGTTTTGCTCTGCTCTTTAATTTGAGTAAATTTGCAAAGGAACAGCGTTATAACATAGCAATACAAATCATTAACTTGAGTATATGTAAGTTTCTAGATACAAGGAACAATAAGCTGGGAGGACTCTTGATCTTGACGCGGGATAATCTTCTTAGGAAAGGGACTCTTGAAAAGGTGTTTCCCCTTAGGTCCCTTTAGGGGTGGACAAGTGATCCTTCTTCTTCTTCGTCTTCGTCTCCTCCGATCTACTTGTCTTCATGTCTTCAGATCAACCCCACCCTTGCTATCCTCAGTCTAAATCCTCATCCAGTAAAAGTATTTGTCCTTAAACTCAAGCAACTACCTACAGCTTCAAGCAAGTAAATAGGAGAAGCTAATTGGCTTTTTATCTGCTATTTTATCTGCTGTTAATCTAATTTGAATTAAGTTCTCGGATAAGGCAGGATTGGAGAAGCGTCTCCCTAGCATAACTTTTGTTCAGAAACCCTGAGGTCTCATAAGTATATACTAGGAGCAATCACCTCACCTTCGTAGGTAAGGTTCGCCTCTGCGTGCCCTCAGCTGGTCAGGACCGAGGGATCAGGTGTTCTGATCCGGGCTGAGTTCTGGAGGGAAATGCTCTCTCAATCCCTTCGGCCGAAGGGAAAGAGTCGGGATCTCCCCCACGGATCACCGGTACCCTCTAGGATCAGTTGGGCAGCTCGTCCGTCGCCTTCTTCTCCGAGGTCAGTCGTCAGCATCTGGATACTTCGACTTCAGGGTGAACATCAGCCCTCAACAGTCGATTTCAGGACTTTTTATACACTTCAGTCCCCCCTTCTGCTTGAGGGGGGGGGAGAAACCTTGTTCTCATTGGTCACTTTTTAGTGCGTGTTCAGGCAAGCCTGACAGTTCTGGCTGTGAGTTATCTCTCTTTGTTATCTCCTTATTTGGTAATAAAAACCTTTCTGCTCGAAGCCTCTGGTGTGTTGCTAAGCAAAGGACAAACACTTTACCACAGGTTGATTACACATTCGTTCCAGTTCCTCTTTTGAAAGTCACATCAGATTCATCATACATTTGTTAGACTTAATAGTACATTTCAACACACAATTCAATTGCTAAGAGGGATCATTACAAAACAAGTTTAACACCCTTAGTCATTGTATTATTATCATAGGCTTTCATGATTTTATTCTTTATTTATAATAAGAGCCTCTCTTCACTCTTCTGTTATGACTACTTTCTGTGTTTGCTTATCTGCCCTTCTGTTCAATAACCAGGATACGGGTAGTTCCGTTTCCATAGAACCTATCTACGGCAAACATGATTCTAGTTAATTTTAGCCTTAGTTAAACACTAATTTCAGTTTATTGTAGCCAGCTCTCGGCCAGTTATACGATCGTACCAATAAAAAGTACAAAGTCCAGTTTCACTCGGACAACACTTCATTCATCAATACTTCATATCATGAGAGCCTAGGCATGTTCAACTTTTCATAAGGGCTGGATCCAATAATCAAAATCACGGTTGATTGACAATATATATCCAATCTATAAACTTGGGCCCAAATTTAAACCTCTTTAACGTTTCAATGAGATATTTCCATGACACGCGGTCAAAAGCCTTTTGAGCATCCACAGATATTAGACGTCCAGTGCTGGGCAGCGCTAATCCAAAAATTAGTTCCGCTATTTCTAAAGCACTAATTTATTTATTTAGGTCCGCAATTTCAAAAGCACTAATGTCTTATGAAAATTAGGGGAAGCTAATTCTAAACCGCTAATTAAATTCAACAATTGCTAGCCAACAAGTTATGCAATATTTGCACTAGACTGCCAACTAGCGGTGCATGAACTGTTATACACCTTTATCCTACCTCTTACGTCACAGCAGCAGCTTCCCATTAACTCCTCCTGACCCACCTGGATATTTACAGTCCTGGACAGAAGAAACATCACAGTTGGCAAAAAGAGCAACAAACATTTAAAAAAAACTTTACATGTATTAACAGCTGCACGTACAAATTATATTCTTCATTACACATGCACATACTTTGTATTTATTTTTTTAGATTATCCTATATCTGTTAAGCACCTTGGTCAATGCAAGGCATTGCAGGAAGGTGCTATACAAATAAAGTTTATTACATTATTATTATTATAACTTCAATTCAAAGACCACATCAACAGTACAGGTAAAATTAAAGTTAGAGATCAAGTTTTAAAGTGCACTTCCAAGTTGTATCCAAGTTTAATTCATATAAGAGTCAATTAAGCTTAATTTACTTCAATATTGTTTCAAAAAACAAATAGTAATTTCTTTTTTGTTGTGCAACCGAAAAATAAATTAAACCAATTCCAAAATTCTATAGGCAGTCAACAGATTTAATGAAAAGTAACTAAAATGATCCTAAAAGGATGAAATTACAAAAATCAAAGGATACTTTACGTACATATATTCTATTCGGCCACAAAATTAACAAAATGAGAATGATCTTTTAATCCCTAAAGACCACTTTTAAATCTCAAATACACAGGCGTGTCACCACTGCATTTCTACATAAAAGGAACCCAAATGCATAAAACAAATGACTCACCGTCGAGTGGTGGACACAAAACACACAATACAATCCTCCGGCCGCATTAATTTATCTTGAAACAGCGGGGTTCTCTGCGGATTTATGAATAGACCGAGCGCAAACAGCTAGCCATAAACGTTAGCACCCGAGTTCACCTCTGACCCGGAAGATGTCAAGATGGAATAGTCCATTTTTTAGTAGGGGGATACAGAAATCGACCGGTTTTTGTATTGCGTTTTTAATGATTCGTTTTCATCGTAGCTATAATTATTTTTATGTTAAATGTACATTAACAAGCAGCAGCAATGTTAGTGATGTAGGTGACTGGCCGGGGCGGGGCGGGGCCGGAGCTCTTGCTGATTTGGGGCCCCAAGCAACTGCATCATTTGCCTACATGGTAGATCCGAGTCTGTTCTCCCTCTGCTCCCCCTCCAACCCTCCCTCCTCTCTGCTCTTTACGGTGAGGGAGCAAGGGGGAAAAAGGTGAAACAAGCAGCTACGGAGCCAGCATAAGAGCCTGTAAATAATTCGTTTTTACTGATAGATAATTAGTTATTAGCGGTACTGCATTTTAAATAAAAATAGCACAAATCCGCTTATGAATTATAAAAGTTAGTCAAACCACAAAAACTCTGACAAATTATTTAGGTCCGCTGTAAGCGGATTAGCGCTTTAGCGCTCTCTAGCGGTCTGTGCCCACCACTGCAGACGTCATATCTTTATTTTCTTTNCTCCAGGTGGAACTTCAGCTTTCTCTGCCAGGCCAAGAACCACACTTGGTCCCTGACCAAGTCCAGTTTCCACCAGATCTGTGTGGCTTCCTACATATGGCTAGATCAGCAACATATTTTACCTCAGCGAAACACAAGCTAATGTTAGGCTAGCAAAAAAATGATGTTTGAGAATGATGTATGGAAGCGAATAAAAATCTTAGACACACAGGCCTTGACTACTTAATTTATTTTGCTAGGAAGAGTATCCTTAGAAGACTAAAATAAGACATTGCACATCATTTTACAATTTGAAATAAGAAAATTAGGTGCAATCCTGCAGACAGTGTTTTCCTGTAGTTAGCGACAAGCTATGTGCCCATTGGCAACTTTTGTTGCCACTTACAAAAAGACGCCCATGAACAAAAAAATATTTATCCTAGGTACAATTTTTGTGGAGAGTGTTACTGTAGAGACTTGAAAGATTAAATAATTATAAAAATGTATGGGGGAAAACCATAAGAAATGTTATGAAAATTACCTTTTTCCAGGACGATTTGCATATTCCATGTCTTCAGCCGGATGGCCCAGGAAACATGTGATATCATGCAACAGGAAGCACTTGGAAACATTTTTTAAATCAAAACCTTTGTCTAAGTTGTCTACTAGTTTATGGGTAGAAAATGTTGCATTAATACATTTGAGATTTTTTTACTGAGTGGAAAATGACAGTGATACACTTTGGCAACAATTGTTGCCAGTGGGGCTAAATGGGTTAAATCTATTTTTGGTGTGTGTGTTTTTTTACTGTTTGAACAACATGGGGCAACAGCTCTTCATGTAATTTCACAATCCCTGTAAATTTATGAATTAAAATAACATCTACATATTACACATCTTTTTTTGTTTTAACAATTTAGTCATTTGTAGGTTTAAAGACAGTTTTTGCATTAAGAATGGGATTCCTCAGAGTGTTATATTTAGCAGGAAATGTCTAATAAAAGGCGATAAACTCATCAAGCGTTATGAAATGCATTTTAATAAAGAAAACAAAAACCATGCTTCTTTAGATCCTTTAGTTCTTCTGAAATCAAAAGCTGTGATGTAAACAAAGCCGAAACGCAGCACCACATGGGAAATGCTCGGATACTAAAAGGAGGATGTCTGTTCTAAAAAAAGACTCAAACATCTCAATCCAAGAGGAGAACAAGAGGCGTGCAGCCATGAGATTTTCAGTCTGCAGCTTCCTGCCAACATGACTTGGTCTTCAGTGTGACTCAGACCTGACTCTGCAGGGAGTCCTAACAGGGTAGTCGGGTTGGTGGGGGCACGGCCTGTGACCCGTTTGGGTGTCTGTTCACATCCACCCATACGCTCGGTCATTTATCTTGCCAGGTCTGCAGGTCCCACAGTTCACACAGAGACCCCCGTGAGTGGAAACTAGACCTGATGGTGGTCTGTAGCTTCAGCTCAGCATCATGAGGAGAGCTCTGAGTACTTCAACATTCGAGTGGCATTGAAGCACATTATTGTTGCTGCACTCCATAAATTCTGCGGACTTAATGATCTGACAGAGAGTTTATTATCTACAGACATTCACGCTCAACTAAAACCTTATTTCTTTATACTGACTGGCAAATAAGAGCAAATACTGTATTAAACACTGACTAAAACTCCACATGACACATTTTATGAGCAAATAGGATGGGAATCTATCTAATGACTCTGAAAAAGGGTTTATATTAATATCTTATCCTGTTTGTGTCTAAATCCGAGGAGATTTATCTTCTTTAAGCTCCTAAAACCCTTCAAATTACAGCAAAACTTGGATAAACAGTGATTAGCACTTACAAGCAGTTTACTTTGGCGGCCCAAAGACCAAAAAAGACTTTATTTTACATTTGATGACACATTTCTTTTATTTGTAAAGTCTTCTTCTGACATTTTGTTTTAGTTTCACACACAAAAAAAGAGTCAAACTGACACGGTTTAAGGATTGTGGACCCTGGAATGTAGATGAACACGAGGAGCTTGAAATAAAAACTTAAAACTATAATAAAGAAAACAAACAGGCTGACGTGGCAACAGTAAATTACAGGAAGTGAAGAGAACGACAAGGCGATATGAAGGAGAAGGAGCACAATGCCCGACTGAACTTTACTTCTAACCTACAAAGCCATCAACAGCCTAGCTCCATCTTATATTAGAAATCTTAAAGACCGTGTAAAGTGAAATTAAATGTGTGTTTTTAGTTTGTCACATGGCATAAATATGTGTTATTAATCACCCATTTAAATCTGACTGATTAAAAACATTGTTTACCTTATAAAATTAAGTCTCAAAAATCATGAAAAAACATGATTTTGCCTTGCCCTGGAACGCTGGGGGCGTGTCAGTGCGTGGGCGTGGTTTCAGCGCAGCTGCGCTCGTGTCCTGCCCCTGCCCTGAGCTGACTGTGTGGAGAGGCAGGCAGCAGAGATCCAGTAAACCTGCTCTGTTTTTATCCGAGTTCTGTCTGTAACAGCAGCTACTTTTTCCAAGAGTTACGCTGTTTTTGTAAATAGTTTTCTTGTGTGTTTTTAATCTGGAATGAATAAAAAAAATTAAAAAAAAAGAGTTGTACCATGCGGGATTTGAACCCGTGGGGTTTGGGACAGAAGGCAAGCGCTTTATCCATTGACCTATCCAGGCACTACAGATACTCAGTATAAAACCACGCAGTATAAAAACATGTTATGATTTGTACGGGTGCCCTGACCATTGCGACATCCAGGGAAGATGCACGAACGAGGCATAATTGATTAGCTAGCTAACAATGAACAAAATATCTATGCTATTGCTATCTGATGCTATCTGCGATTCGCGAGTGAACGGCTCCACCGAGGCGAATTTATACGGCTGGAGCTGCAGGGGGTGGGGCTATACTAATGAGGACCGCGTGACGAAACGCGGTCACATTTAAAACACGCCTAAAAAATCCTGAAATAGAAATATGTTTATACACAGTTTGCTCTATAACTCCAAAATTAATTGAGCTACAATTTTGAGACTTTTTACTCATTTACAAGATTACAATTATGACATTTATAATGTTTATTGAAGAAAATGTTGAAATTCACTTTACACGGTCTTTAATGTTCCATATTTTCCTAACAGAGAACTTTGCTCTCAGCCTGCAGGCTTACTTGCAGTTCCTAGAGTTTCCAAGAGCAAAATGGGAGGAAGATCTTCCAGTTCTCAGGCTTCTCTCTTGTAGAACCAACTTCCAGTTTCTGTCCATGAGGCTGACACATTGTCCAGTTTTAAGACTTTCCTTTTTGATAAATCCTGTAGTTAGTGTTGGCTTGTTATGCTGCTATAGGCTTTGACTATTGGAGGACAAAATGACCTAATTTCCATAAATTAATTGTTAAAATAGAATAGTTTTCATTTGATACTATTTCTATCTTAACATGATTCTTGACCTGCCATTGTGTATCTGTTCCTCTCAAACCCAGCCGGTCGAAGCAGATGCCGCTTGTCCTGAGTCTGGTTCTGCTAAAGGTTTCTTCATCATGAGGGAGTTTTTCCTTTCCACTGTCACCTTCATGCTTGCTCAAGATGAGAGTTCTGTGATGGAGTTCAATTCAAATCAGTCTGCTCCTCAGATAAATTATGTTAAATTATTATTTATGTATATGAATGTTTTGTTCAGTGCCCTGAGACGACTTATGTTGAATTGAATGCATCAAGGTGAAAGCTGGGCTTTATGGACAGAGGCAGATGAGGGGAGTGGACACACCTGGGCTAAAGGACAAGTTGGAACAGGTGAGAGTGGGCGGAGGAGCAGAAACTGACTGAGGAATAGAGAACTGAAGCACAGGGGAAAAATTGAAACACAGAAACCATAACCCAAAGAGGAAAATAGCAATAACAAAACAACTAAAATAAAAAGTTGCTTTAAATAAAAGATGAAGGGTCAGCAGTGAGTGAATAACCAGAAAGAGTTCTATTTTCAAAGTGAAAATGAATTTTTTAGCACCTTTTCTGGGGCGTGCACCACAATGACCAGCTCAAAACCAGCCGCAGGCTGCCTGAAGTGCTTCACGTGGTGGAAAGGAGTGATTTCAGTTTCAAAACCAGGTTTTTGCACTTGATCAGCCTTTTATTTCAGAGGGTTTGGGAGGACAGCAGGAGCTGTCATCACCTCAGCTGAACACTCGTTCCTTGGCATGTCTGAACCCTCTATCGCAACACAGTGAGGAAAAGATGACAAAAATAGCCTCAGGTTGCATCTGGGCACAGCAGTGGCTGATAATAACTAATATTCATATTTAATCTGTGCGGGAAATGGGTCCAATTAAGAAAATGGGTCTTGGATGAGGTTTAACAAGGAGACTGTGCCATTAGTGCCATCCCATCTGAAGTCTTTAGGAACATTAGGAGGCTCAGAAGGTAAAAAGTGTTCTTTCATAGAAAAACATGCTTTTATTATTAACTCATGAGATAGGGGGTGGGGGGGTGACATTGTTGGCCTTTTAGGTCAAGAATTAGGAAAAGGCAGAAATGTCCTGCCAAAATACCAACAAGTTATCACTCTGTGATGAAAATCTGGAGCATCTGGAGGTCATGTACTTTGTAATTTTCCAAGACATGTCAGAGAATAATTTGTGTCGTCTTAATTAAAACGATGTTGGGCTCGCGGTCCTGACATTTTTGAAGGAAAAGCAACACTATCGTTCTGTTCATTACTAAGAACAAAACAGCAGCAGAGACATCTCTCCATGAATATCAGACGGGCCGAGCGTGCCAGGACGGTTTGATTTCATTATTTTATTTGTCTTTTTTTATGACAGCACCGTCTAGTTTTTGAGGAAGCCTATTACTGTCCTCCCACACACACCCATCAGTAGCAGGAGCACCACGACCTCAGTAACCCTTCACACACACACACACATGCACGCACGCACACACACACACACACACACACACCACTGATGGTGACGGAGTGCTACTGCCATCAACTGGCTACATTCACACACTGCTGCTACAGGAAAGTTTTTTTTCTGTACAGTATACTTTTATTTTTAGCTTTCAAGCAGACCATGTTTTCGGTTTTTGCTGTGCTTATTTCCAGACGTTTACACTCAAGTGCCTGCTGCTACCGCCTGAAACTATCTTGGAGATTTAACTTCAGTCGTTATCGTTTGTCTTTCTGTGACTGAGGGTGAGGATGAGGGTGGGTCTGAATGAGTGTGTCTGTGTATGAATGTTTAAGTGCCAGGCTGGGACTTGGACTGCCACCTCTCTGATACTTCTGAGGCTACTTAATGTTGCGCTCCTGCCACGTGGCCCCCTGGTGGGTGTTCCTCTGCCTGCGGGCGTGCCTGGGGCCCTCACTATCTGGGGCTGGGCGCTTGGGCGTTTGTCGGCTCGGCCTGGTGGCTGCCTGGTGGGGCTCGTGTCCTCTGGTCCTGTCGGGTCTGGGCTTGAGGGATGGGCGTCCCCGGTGCCCGAGCCTCGGTGACCGGACCTGGGGCTACGTCGGTGCAGCGGGCTCCGGCGGGGACCTGTGTATTTGTCGCGATTGACCCCGGGGGGTCATTGTGTGTGGTCGCTGGTGGGGTTCGTCCGGTTCTTCCCCTTGGTCGGACCTGGGGAGTGGACGAGTGGCTCGTCCTGTTCGGGTGGTCCTGGGGACTCTGGGCTCGGGGTCCTTCCTGGGGTCTTGGGCTTTGATCACCCCTTCGTCTGTCTCGGGCTTTGGGGGGACGGGTCTCTGATGCTTCACACTCGCTATTAAATGTTCTATTGGAGGAACCTTATTCACTTATGCATGCTCACAACCACACACAAATGGATGCAGGGATGTATATGTAGATATGTAGATGGGTATATGAATGAATATAAATGTATATGTATGTATACTGTATACATATTTGTAGGAATGGGTATGTGTATTTATAGAAAGCTACTGCTAGGTCATGAATATTATCAGTCTTTATGTATGTATGTTTCGTTGCTATGTTCTGTCATGTGCTTTGCAGGATTGTGGACGGAGGTTGGGTGTGTTTGCCTTGTGCTCTTTTGTGGATAATTGTTGTTTTGTTGTCTTACTTTCTCTTTTCTTTCTTTCTCTCTTAAAAAAAAAAAAAAAAAAAAAAAAAAAAACATATTGGAGTGAGAGGATGGCTAAAAGGTGTGAAGGGAGGCCATCTATAAATGGAAAAAAAAAAAAAAAAAAAGAATCTCCAGCCACAACTTGGTCATCTGCGTGCAACATACTGTATCCCACGGCAATTCTCTCCTAATAAGCTCAGTAACTGCGTCCATCACAACAATAAACAACAGTGGGCTGAGACATGAATCCTGATGAATGCCAACTTTAATATCAAATGTTGTACTTAAATAAATAATTATATACAAATGCTTATATACTTATAAATACTTTAATATGGGGCTGAAGTGGTGTACGGGCAGGGCAGCCGACTCGGGACCCGTAGGTCCTGGGCTCGATCCCTGGTCATTGCACGTGTCATGGTGTCTCTGAGCAGGACGCCTAATCCCAAATTGCTCCCCGGGCGCTTGCATAGCTGCCCACTGCTCCTCTTGGGTGTATTCCAGGTGCAATGGGTTAAATGTTGAGAGCCAATTTCATCTTTGTATGGGAACATACGATGACAACATAGCACTTTATTTATTTATTTATCCATTATACATCTGACTGTAACTAACTTCAGGAGTGCACCTGATTCAAGATGGCTGCCACTTCTAACACAGAAACAGCTATAACGTCAGTTTTACAGGCATTCAGCTAAAGTTTGGTGTGGTTGCAGCTGAGAGTGATTCCCGACACAAACTCTTTGTTAAAAACTTTGGTAAGAAAGGCGGTGGGCCTTATACATTCCTTGAAGAAATGTTAATGTTTGTCATTGTAAACTATAAAATAAAACAAAAAAAGTTACCCTGAGCTGTACAGAGTATCAAATGGTGATAACTGTGTAGGTCAGGGGTCTGTAAGCTGTAGCTCTGAGGCCACAGACAGATCCTTGGTCCCTCTGCAGCAGCTCTCTGGAGCTTTGACCAAAACTATGAGTAATGCTTACATTTATAACCTCATAAGGAAAACAATAAGGGGAAGAAAAAAAAATGCTTGGGTCATTTTAAGGATGCCATGTAATAGAAGGAACAGCTAGCCTTTAACAAACAACAACAACAAAAAAGGATACAATTCGAAGTAAATGACTGTTTCTGTTTTTATGAGAGGAAATCTAAGTCAAAATGAAATACAGTATCCAACAGGCCTAATTTTAATCTTTACTTTTTGAGCATTATGAATTTCTAAGTGGGATATATGTGTGCTAAGCCCTCTTCTGTTCACTCTGCTCACATGTGATTGTACAGCCACACATCCAGGCTGTCACATTGTTAAGTTTGCAGATGATACAGTTGTGGTGGGATGCATCACAAACAATGATGAGTCCAGCTACAGACAGGAGGTGGAACACCTGGAGAGCTGGTGCAAAGAGAATAACCTTCACATGAATGTGAAGAAGACAAAGGAGATGATTGTGGACTTCAGAAGGAACATACACACCCACACCCCACTGAACATAAGTGGATCTGCAGTGGAAGTGGTCTCCAGCTACAAATACTTGGGTGTACACTTGAATGATAACCTCA